>BLSH010281356.1:578445-590733 GCA_018402905.1 Glandirana rugosa | reverse complement strand
TTTTTTTTTTTTTTTTTTTATATATATATGTATATATGTATGTATATGTATATATATATGTGTATATGTGTATGTTGGTTTATTAGGGTATATGTTATGAAGTGGGTGTCAACTAGGTCTCCTTCCGTTTTTTTGGGGTCGTTTCGTACCTAGGTTAAACGATATTGCCCCCTTTTTTAAGGAAGGACTAAGGGGCTCTCCGTTAGCCTAAGTGGGACCTAGTTGAAGTGGATTTCTACAATCATGGGTCAATATACTAAATGTAATTCCTTTCTTAGGTCCGGAAAAAATTTCGTTAGTTGGCACGACCGGTTTTGGTGGAGACCCCCCTCAGATAAGGTGAATAGACTCCCCCCAGAGGTGGTTTTGGCCAGCACGGTTGATTGCTTTAAAAAAGGCCTGGATTCTTTCCTTAATGTAAATCATATAACTGGGTACTAACATCTTTAGGTGAAGTTGATCCAGGGTGAATCCGATTGCCTCTCGGGGAATCAGGAAGGAATTTTTTCCCCCGTTATAGCAAATTGGATCCATGCTTTGCTGGGGTTTTTTTGCCTTCCTCTGGATCAACTGTGGGTGAAGTATTGTATATGGGATTATTTGGTTGTATGTGTATATGTGTATATATATATGTATATGTATGTATATATGTATATATATATTTTTTTTTTTTTTTTTTTGGTTGAACTGGATGGACTTGTGTCTTTTTTCAACCTGACTAACTATGTAACTATGTAACTATATAGGGAGGAATGTGCAGGAAAGTAAAGTGTTTGTTCAAACGTGATAAGAGAGTTTCACTTCACTGGAGCTCAGCCTTATTTATTGTCGTGCTGACACCTGGATCTCCATCCCCTGCTGTCACAGGCTGCCCTATCATTCTTATCTTCTGTTATGCGTATCACCTTACACTGTAATCCCAGCAGGACATAAGGCTGAACCTTCTGTTATCATGTGAAGATATTTAACCCTTTACTTCTTTGCATGCTTTTGCTTGGCTACTCTTAAGGCTCCTTCACATGTGTGGAAGTGACTGTTGCTCCTCTGAAAAGATCCATGCTTGGATCACTTTTCATAGCTGTTTGAGAGGTGGTGAGGAGGCAATATGTTGCCTCCTCACCACCTGATTTAGCCCAATAATTGCCATACGGTGGCCACATTGAACTACATTATTCTTTTTCACAGCACCACCCACTGAAAGCAACATGCTGTTTAACCAGTTCTATCAGTGCTACCAATCAGTGCCACCTATTAGTGCTCGTTAGTGCCCATCAGTGCCACCTATCAATGACCATCAGTGCCACCTCATTGGTGCAGCCTATCAGTACCGCCTATCAGTGACCATCAGTGCCACCTCATCAGTGCAGCTATATAGGCACAACAGCAGCTATATGGGCACAACAGCATAAAATGCTAATAAGATGCTATTGTGCCCGTATAGAATTTAAAAATCTCCACTGGCTTAAGCCAATGCTGGACCATGCAGGTGTTTTTTTTTCTTGTAATTGATCGATTGACTAATTGTATGCTTATTTATACCTTCACTTGCTGTGGTCGCAGCATATTTTGCATGTGGCTCAGATCGCCATGGTAAAACCAGGTACATTCTACCTCCCAAAAAGTGCCAAATGTGGCAGTGGAAGGGGGGAGGGTTACCACGCTTTATGCGATAAATGACACTGTCGTAAAGGGGCGGAGCATGGGTGACCTTAAAATGATACCTCCCCTGAAAAAAGTTCAGCGGACGCCCATGTACTCGAGTACTCTGATGGGATGGTGACAGGTGCTCGGGTACTCAGATGAGCTGGTGACAGGCACTCGAGTACTCTGATGGGCTGGTGACAGGTACTTTGATGGGCTGGTGACAGGTACTCTTTATTACTGGGGGGGAGGGCAGTCAGTGTTCTTGGTGTGTACTGTAAGTGGTAACAAGCTGTTACCACAATTTCCTCCTCACACACGGTGATCGGTGTGTGAGGAGGAGGAGCTGGTAAAAGCTCGTTACTGCTGTTTGTTGACATTCTGTGACTGGCTGTGATTGGACACAGCCGGTCACGTGGTAAAAAGCCAATTTCATTAGCTCGGTACCCTGATCGGGGCTGGGCTTTGTCTGAGGGACAAGCCTCAACCCCGTTCGCCGCATTGCACGCCCCAGGGGGCACGCACGACTGGCGTGAACGTGGATCTCCATAGTGACCGGCTGTGATTGGACACAGCTGGTCACATGGTAAAGAGCCAGTTTTTATTGGCTTTTTAACCTGATCGGGGATGAACTGTGTCCTAAGTACATGCCTGGTCCCCGATCGCCGCACTGGGTGCCGCTAGGGGCCCGCAGTAGCAGCGAAGTACCGAGGACGTCATATGACGCCCGCCCAGGATGGGAGATCGCTCCTGTGGACGTCATTTGACTATAGCCCGGTATTACATGAAGTGGTTAAGATATGTTTCTAACCATACATTTTCGAATGAAAAAATAGTCTATATAATAATTAAGAAGACACGGTTGTTTTTTTGAGTCATTCCATTACCACTATTGAGCATTGAATTGGTTTGGTTATTCTTCTGGGCGGATTGGATTGGTTGTTCCTCTGGGCAGATTATGTATTTAAAATGGAGGAGGCGCATCAGGCCATGATGACGTCAGAGCATGCTGACGAAATGCAGTGAGTATGGGTCGTAATGTGATACATCTCTTCCGCCTTCTGGTCGACCAAAGAAGTTGAGTGCACATGCTCAATGTCATAACCAGAGGTTGTCTTTGGGAAATAGACGTATGAGTGCTGCCAGCCTGTCAGTGCTCAGACCATACGCCGCACATTGCATCAAATTGGTCTGTATGGCTGTCATCCCAGAAGGAAGCCTTTTCTAAAGATGATGCACAAGAAAGCCTGCAAACAGTTTGCTGAAGACAAGCAGACTAAGGAGATGGATTACTGGAACCTGTCCTGTGGTCTGATGAGACCAAGATAAACTTATTTGGTTCACGTGGTGTCAAGCTTGTCTAGCGGCAACCAAGTGAGGAATACAAAGACAAGTGTGTCTTGTCTACAGTCAAGCATGGTGGTGGGAGTGTCATGGTCTGGGGCTGCATGAGTGCTGCCGGCACGGAGGAGATACACTTCATTGAGAGAACCATGAATGCCAAAATGTACTGACATAATGAAGCAGAGCATGGTCCCCTCCCTTTGGAGATTGGGCCGCAGGGCAGTATTCCAACATAATAACGACCCCAAACACACCTCCAAGACGACCACTGATTTGCTAAAGAAGCTCAGGATAAAGGTGATGGACTAGCCAAGCATGTCTCCAGACCTAAACCCTATTGAGCATCTGTGGGGCATCCTCAAACAGAAGGTGGAGGAGCGCATGGTCTCTAACATCCACCAGCTCCATGATGTCGTCATGGAGGATGGGAAGAGGACTCCAGTGGCAACCCGTGAAGCTCTGGTGAATTCCATGCCCAAGAGGGTTAAGGCAGTGCTGGGAAATAATGATGGCCACACAAAATATTGAAATTTTGGGCCCAATTTGGACATTTTCACTTAAGGATGTACTCACTTTTGTTGCCAGCGGTCTAGACATTAATGGCTGTGTGCCGAGTTATTTTGAGGGGACAGCAAATTTACACTGTTATACAAGCTGTACACTCACTTGTAGCAAAGTGTAATTTCTTCAGTGTTGTCACATGAAAAGATAGAATAAAATATTTACAAAAATGTGAGGGGTGTACTCACTTTTGTGAGATACTGTATATATGTAGTGTTTACTTATTTCTATCCAATGCTCTGAGTCCCGTGTCTTTCTGCTGCTCTGTTCTTCTGTTATCAGCAGGATAACTTCTGATAAGTTCTCCGACACAGGAGATAAAAGGAGCTGAAAATTTTTGTTGGGGAGGGTTGCTATAAATTAGCAGAGAGCTTGATTTGTCACAGCACAGCTCTACACAATTACTTCCTTCCTCTGCCTATGTGGAGGGGGGGGTGATTTTCCTCCAATCAGCTGTCACATAGTGTATGCCAAGAATCCACTCCTACTGCTGAATGAGGAAGTATAAATTCTAACACAATGTTAGATTTCTACAGAATATATAAAGCTGAAGACAGCAGATATACATGTAAAACTTGTGTAGGGAGATTTTTGTAATCTCTGCGTATCATCTGAGGCTGTTCACTTCACTGGGTATAGAAGAAGGTTTACATCCACTTTAACATTTCTAGTGTGCAGTTCTGACTTGTTGCATCGGTGAATGTGCAGGGCGGGATGTGCTCTTTGTGAGGACCGGCACTTGAAGCAGTTTTTGAAGCCGATGGGAGGCACACACAGTGGCTTTAGAGTGGTACTGTCAGAACTATTATTGAATGTTTTATCATGTAGTTTTTAGAATCACTACCAAATATAGATTATGGTGATATAGGAAAAAATATTAAATGCTTTGTTAGTGGTTAAATTACAATATTAAGTGCTATGTGCAAATTGTAGGATTTATGTTGTCTTGCTAGAACATGGGTAGGCAATCTTAAAGAGGTGGAGATCCACTTAAACAACATGGGAGAAGTTAAAGATCACCGGGCACAGTGTTGCCCAGTGTCGCCTCTTCACACCTGATTTAAACCTCTAATTGTCGTACTACTGTGTTGCAATCGTGTGCATTGCATGGCAATCATGGGTTTAAATCAGGTGATGAGGATGGAGGCAACATATCGCCTCCTCACCACATGTCAAACACACGCAGATCGCTTTTCACTCTTCTTTCCTGCTGCTAGCGGCATCACTCCGGAGACCACTAGCTGGGATAAGAGGTGGAGTGCAGTTGGTATAACTCAGAGGAGGCATCAGCTTATGCGGCTCTTGCTATCTACTACAGCTCCAACTTTACAAGTAGTCCCTCCGCATTGCACTCTGTGTGTGGTGCTCTGGAATGGCGGGTCAGCAAGTCCAGACTGCGATCTACCAGTCCCCTGTCCATAATCTATGGGTAGATTGCGATCTACAGGTTGCTGACCCCCATGCTAGAACATCATAAGATGTGATGAACAGTCCTCGGAGTGTGGTGTTTCCTTGGAGGGTTTCGTTGTGCAGTGCTGGGAAGACCATTGGTCTCCTAGCAGAGAATTTCAGGATATGTGTGTCACGGTTAAGCTGATAAGGTGTTCCAAAATAACAGACGATAACGCGTCTTGTAATTGCTAATACATGGCTTGTACAAATCGTTGCTGAGTCAAAGGGGAAGATGTTTTAGGAGATCCTACATGACAAATGTCCAAGATAGAGGATTAACCCTTCCGATGCTAAAGTCATTTTTGTTTTTTTTTGCACACTCTTAAAAATCATTTTAAGCCTAAAGATCGGGGCCTTTTTTCTCAGAAAATAGGGGGAGGAACTCAACGGTGACCCTCCAACCCCCCCCCCCCCCTCTACACACACACACCCTCCAAACGTGTATTCAAATTTCACTTACAGTTGAAGGGTCTTAAAGGTGCATTAGATACCAGGATTGCATTGACTACAGAGTGCTGATTTTGGGGGTGGTGGTGTTACACACAGGGTGCAGAGTTCAGGGGTGTGCTACATGTAGAGTTCAGGGGTGCGCTACTTGCAGAGTTTAGGGGTGCCCTATGTACAGCGTTCAGGGGTGCGCTACTTACATTGTGCAGAGTTCAGGGGTGCACTTTGCCTTCTTCCACGGCTGCTTAGATCTGCATCCCCTATCCACATCTCACTTTGACCCCTCTTCAGCTCTAACCTCTGCATGCAACCCCCCCTTCCACTGCCATCTTCTCCCTCCCTACTTAGAAGCCCCACCATCTTCCACATGTCTTACTTTACTGTTGCTTTATTAAACTGAAGCAACCAGCCGGCTTTAGTACCACCCCACATACGGCAGGTGGCTCTGCCTCTCTCACTTGCAGGGAGATCATCCACTGGGGGTTCTGGAATCTGCACTGCACCCCGGCACCTTCATATCCCTTGTCCCCATCTTGCACTCTGTGGGAGTCAGTCAGGAGATCAGATCTATGGGAGCCGTTGGGAGATAAGTTGTCACTGGTAAACACAGAAGCCAGACTTTACAAGTGATAGCGGTGAGCTGGGAGCAGAGGGTCTAAGCCAGAGGTGGTGGAACTGAGTTCTACCAAGTTCCAGCTGAAAAAAAGCCCTGCAAACGATTACGTGAAAACCCCAAACAGGATAGTTTCTGAAAGTAGACAATCTGGAGAATAAAATAGTAGTAGTTCCAACATAATTATGTCAAGCGTGTCTGTACCCTTTTCCCTTGATGCCACATCCCTAAATAGTAGCAAAAACAGAGAAAATATGGATGGGATTTTGATGGCACCAAGAGAAAATTACAAGAAGATAAAATGTAACAAAATGTTATTAATACATAGAATTTAAAAACAAATACATATTGAAATGTATATCCATCATATAGATGAGTGTCAGGGCTGGTCTCACTCTGTGCTCAGGCTGCTCAGCTGCCGGATAATTGTCAGCAATATCTGGTTTCATTATCTGCTCGTCAGTCCCGCATACAGCCAGCCCCTTCTGGCTATTTAAATTGCCTTGTTCATTCCTTTCGTGCCTTCGCCTGGTCAACATATCTGGAGTGTCTCTGCTTTGTTCCTGTGAAAGACTTTGCCTGGCTGATGTCCCTTCTAGTTCCTGGTCCTGTTCTACTGCCTCAGAATAAGCTGATCTCTGGTTTCCTGATTACTGGCTTTTCTGATTACCCAGTTTGGCTTCCGATCCCAGGCTTCTGTTTTGACTATGTTTATTGATCTGTACTATTTTGTACCATTACATTAAAAAGTGTGATTTTTTTTTTACTGCATTTCTGTCATGGTTCCTGACAATGAGTTACATATAAACCCAACAAATCACATGCAAAAAGATGTGAAGTTGCCCCCCAACATGTTTCAACATTGAATATTGCAAAAAGAGTAGATTAGAAATGGTAACAGTGGTCAATCCATATAATGGAACGCCCCAGGCAATCAGGGGACACCGATCACACCAGGGGGGGGGGGGGAGAGGAAATTCAAGGAACAGGTTGCCGATATGACCCGGATGTATAACAGGTATGGATCTCAAAATAGATGAGGTATTAGTAGATCTTTTTACAGTTTATAATCTGACAAGTCCAGGGACCCAGGATGTCTAAAAACATTTTTGGGGTTTGGTGTTCACCCACTTAGGACCATGAAAATCCCATTAGGGAGATCAGCACCCCTATAGTGTAACAAAAGCATCCCAATGTTATTTGGCAAAACTGACGCCTGTCACTAGAAGTATCTCAGGTCAGTGTAGTCCCATTAGGTGGTAGGTAGTTGTAGTTCCAATTTTTGATGACATGCAATATTTGCACAGCAGTTTATCAAGTGAAAATTTTCAGTAAAAAAAAAAACACTAAAGTTAATTTTAGGGCACACAAACCCAATATATTACCCAAATTCTTGGTAAAATATAAAAATGTAAGGTTGTGTCGAGTAAACAGATATTCAACACGTCAAACTTAAAAATTGTGTGCGCCCATTAAAAAAATAAAAGAATTTTGGTACACTAAATTTTCCAAATTTGAGGCAACACTTTTAAATCCCTACAGGTAATCAGTTTGGAGTTAACCCCTTCACTACCTCCTCATAGCAGATTTACTGCTACAGTGTGGCCACCCTGTGCAGAATCACATATACAGTGTCTCACAAAAGTGAGTACACCCCTCACATTTTTATAAATATTTTATTACATCTTTTCATGTGACAACGCTGAAGAAATGACACTTTGCTACATTGTAAAGTAGTGAGTGTACAGCTTGTATAACAGTGTAAATTTGCTGTCCCCTCTGGCAACAAAAGTGAGTACACCCCTAAGTGAAAATGTTCAAATTGGGCCCAAAGTGTGAATATTTTGTGTGGCCACCATTATTTTCCAGCACTGCCTTAACCCTCTTGGGCATGGAGTTCACCAGAGCTTCACAGGTTGGCACTGGAGTCCTCTTCCACTCCTCCATAACGACATCACGGAGCTGGTGGGTGTTAAAGACCTTGCACTCCCCCACCTTCCATTTGAGGATGCCCCACAGATGCTCAATAGGGTTTAGGTGTGGAGACATGCTTGGCCAGTCCATCACCTTTACCCTCAACTTCTTTAGCAAGGCAGTGGTCGCCTTGGAGGTGTGTTTGGAGTCATTATCATGTTGGAATACTTCCCTATGGCCCAGTCTCCAAAGGGAGGGGATCATGCTCTGCTTCAGTATGTCACAGTACATATTGGAATTCATGGTTCCCTCAATGAACTGTAGCTCCCCAGTGCCGGCAGCACTCATGCAGCCCCAGACCATGACACTCCCACCACCATGCTTGACTGTAGGCAAGACACACTTGTCTTTGTACTCCTCACCTGCTTGCCGCCACACACGCTTGACACCATCTGAACCAAATAAGTTTACCTTGGTCTCATCAGACCACAGGACACGGTTCCAGTAATCCATGTCCTTAGTCTGCTTTCTTCAGCAAACTGTTTGCAGGCTTTCTTGTGCATAATCTTTAGAAGAGGCTTCCTTCTGGGACGACAGCCATGCAGACCAATTTGATGCAGTGTGCGGCGTATGGTCTGAGCACTGACAGGCTGACAACCCACCCCTTCAACCTCTGCAGCAATGCTGGCAGCACTCATACATCTATTTCCCAAAGACAACCTCTGGATATGACGCTGGTGATGTGCACTCAACTTCTTTGGTTGACCATGGTGAGGCGCTGTTCTGAGTGGAACCTGTCCTGTTAAACCACTGCATGGTCTTGGCCACCATGCCGCAGCTCAGTTTTAGGATTTTGGCAATCTTCTTATAGCCTAGGCCATCTTTATGTAAAGCAACAATTCTTTTTTTTCAGATCCTCAGAGAGTTCTTTGCCATGAGGTGCCATGTTGAACTTTCAGTGACCAGTATGAGAGAGTGATAGCAATAACACCAAATTTAACACACCTGTTCCCCATTCACACCTGAGACCTTGTAACACTAACGAGTCACATGACACCGGGGAGGGAAAATGGCTAATTGGGCCCAATTTGAACATTTTCACTTAGGGGTGTACTCACTTTTGTTGCCAGCAGTTTAGACATTAATGGCTGTGTGTTGAGTTATTTTGAGGGGACAGCAAATTTACACTGTTATACAAGCTGTACACTCACTACTTTACATTGTAGCAAAGTGTCATTTCTTCAGTGCTGTCACATGAAAAGATAGAATAAAATATTTACAAAAATGTGAGGGGTGTACCCACTTTTGTGAGATAATGTGTATATATATGTGTGATTCTGCACTTGCAGGTTTTGGCGTGAGTGCGCACCGCCAGTGGCTCGCTCCCGCTGTGATTTTACACAGTGAGAGCTGATCCGCATGTCCCGCATACCCCATGTTAGCCTGGTCCACTGATCATTCGTTACTTTAGCAGAATGACAGTATGTAAACAAGGCAAACTGTCATTCTGTGATTACACAAGACATGGATCATGTGAAGTAGAAACACAGATCCATGTCTTCCGGTAGTAAAAGCACCTCATCCACAGTTAGTAAGCACTCCCAAGGCACACATTTAACCCTTTGATCACCCCTGATGTTAACCCCTTCCTAGCCAGTGTCATTAGTACAGTGACAGTGCATATTTTTAGCACTGATCACTGTATTAATGTCACTGGTTCCCAAAAAAAGTGTCAAAAGTGTCAGTTAGTGTCCGAATGTCTGTCGAAATATCGCAGTCCCCTTGTAAGTCGCTAATCGCTGCCATTACTAGTAAAGGAAAAAAATAAATAAAAATATCTCATAGTTTGTAGACACTGTAACTTTTGCACAAACCAATCAATATTTGGGATTTTATTTGCAAATATGTAGCAGAATACATATTGGCCTAAATTGATGAAGAAATTAGATTTTTTACATTTTTTAGATCGCTGCCACTACCAGTAAAAACAATAAAAAAATAAAAATAAAAGTCCCCAAATCTATCCCGATGTCCGCCGGCGAGCCGCGATGAGCGGCTACAGACAAAGAATGCGGAACCGCAGATGTAAACACGGCGGTTCCCCGCTCTGTCAGTGCGAGCATAGGAGATCTACTGATCCCTGTCACTGGGATCAGTTAGATCTCCTATGTCCATGGTAGCCCAACCCCACACAGTTAGAACACAGCCAGGGAACACTGTTAACGCCTAGATTTCCCCCTGCAGGTTAACCCCTTCACTGCCAATGACATTTATACAGTAATCAGTGGACATTTAAATTTCTGATCGCTGAATAAATGTCATTGGTCCCAAAAAAGTGTCAAAAATGGTCCGACATGTCCGCCCCAATATCGCAGTACCGCTAAAAATCGCAGATCGCCGCCATTACTAGTAAAAAATAGAAAAAAATAAAAACCCCAGAAATTAATTCTCATCATCCGTAAACGCGGCAACTTTTACGCAAACCAATCAATAAATGCTGATTGCAATTTTTTTTACCAAAAATAAGAATATAAATCGGCCAAAACTGATGAAAAAACATTTTTTTTATATTTTTCTTTTTTGGATTTGAATTTTAGCAAAAAGTAAGAAATTTGTTTTTTTTTGCAAAATGGTCGCTCTTCTTTTGTTTATAGCGGCGATCAGAAATGACGCAGCGGTGCTCAAATACCACCAAAAGAAAGCTCTATTTGTGCGAAAAAAAGGACGCAAATTTTGTTTGGGTACAACGTCGCACGACCGCGCAATTGTCAGTTAAAGCGACGCAGCGCCGAATCGCAAAAAGTGCTCTGGTCCTAACCTGGGAAATCCTTCCCGGGGCTGAAGTGGTTAAAGCGACGTAGTGCCAAATCGCAAAAAAAATGGCCTGATCATGAAGGGGGGTAAACCTTCCAGAGCTGAAGAGGTTAATTTACCAATCTCAGTGGTGGTAAGGGTAATTATCACATCTAAAATTCTTGTGTAATAACCTCCGAAAGTTCCTGCCACATTAGTAGGAAGCCAGGAGTAAGCTTTATCTCCATCTATATAAAATATGACCCTCTATGTATGGATGGTTTTCCTGCTCCTCAAAAGCTAGATGCAATACCATGAGATCCCAGGTAACCAATATTACCACACTTTAGAAACTGTGAGCAATTTGTACTATAAGGGGTTCTATTAGCTTTGGATTTGGGCTATAATAATGTTGACCATAGTTTCCTCCATAAATTCTAATCCTTGCTCCAATGCAATCAGATTTGCCCAACTGTGTACATTTATTATTATTATCGCATTTTTCTTCTTTTCTATAGAAGTTATACCTAGCTACCTCCATAAAGACATGGATGGGCAAGTTTGGGGTGGAGAAACTTGACTGGCCTAACCTCAACCCGACAGAACACCTTTGGGATGAATTAGAGCGAATAAGGCCTTCTCATCCAACATCAGTGCCTGACCTCACAAATGCGCTTTTGGAAGAATGGTCAAACATTCCCATAGACACTCCTAAACCTTGTGGACAGCCTTCCCAGAAGAGTTGAAGTTGTTATAGCTGCAAAGGGTGGGCAAACCCAATATTGAACCCTATGGACTAAGACTGGGATGCCATTAAAGTTCATGTGTGTGTAAAGGCAGGCGTCCCAATACTTTTGGTAACATAGTGTAGGTGTGTGTCACAATCTGATAAAGGCTCATCTATTGCTGGTGTGAAAGATGCTTTTTCCACTTCCATCAGATCCATACAATTATGAGAAAAATTATCAGATTCTACATCAGTACCATGTGTTGCATCTTCCTCATCAGCTATAGGAAGAAGAGTAGCCGGATTTAACCGGTTCCCCACCGCGCGCCGTGTTTTTATGGCGGCAGTGGGGGAGCGCTGCGCGAATTGCCGTAAATAAGCGGCGATTCGCATTTTGGCCACCAGGGGGCGCGCGCGCGCACCCGCCGCACTCCTGAGGAGTGTGCCCGCGGCTCGGGTGGACCCGATGTCCGCCGGCGAGCCGCGATGAACGGCTACAGGGCAAAGAACGGGGAACCGCCGATGTAAACACGGCGGTTCCCCGCCCTGTCAGTGGGGCATGAGAGATCTACTGATCCCTGTCACTGGGATCAGTTAGATCTCTCATGCCCATGTTAGCCCAACCCCCCCACAGTAAGAACACACCCAGGGAACACAGTTAACCCCTAGCTCTCCCCCCCAGGTTAACCCCTTCACTGCCAATGACATTTATACAGTAATCAGTGGACATTTAAATTTCTGATCGCTGAATAAATGGCATTGGTCCCAAAAAAGTGTCAAAAATGTCCGACATGTC
>BLSH010281356.1:552520-578435 GCA_018402905.1 Glandirana rugosa | reverse complement strand
ACGGACACTAGGTTTCGAGGGGGTCAACATACACTCGGTATCGTCGGACTTAAAACGACTATCTGTTGCATTAACTCGGACATGTCATACATGATGTACGTCATGTCCTTTAGGACTTAGTTCATTTATGGTCTGTACACAGACGGTCATCTAAACTGTTCATGGCCAGACGGGAAAAACGAGGTAGTTTAAATTGTTAGTTTGCTACACAATGAAATTGGTGAAGTCGGGGCCTTCCAAAACGTCGAAATCCTGGCCTCGTGAAAAACGCTAAGCCGTGACGCAGCGAAAGGTACAACGTCGCACGACCGCGCAATTGTCCGTTAAAGCGACGCAGTGCCGAATCGCAAAAAGTGCTCCGGTCCTAAAGCTGCAAAACCTTCCGGGGCTGAAGTGGTTAAAGTAACACATCGTTTGATTGTTAAATTTGATGGAGCAAAAAGGGCAGACCGGTACTTGTCAAATCTACTGGCAGACACATGTCTGGTATTTACTTGATTCAGGATTTCCTGTACTGCATGTAGTACATACTGTACAGGCTCAATTACGTTGTCTATCAGCAAAATTCAGGCTGCTATGGCTCACATACAACTGGGGGAGCTTTGGATCACAGGCACTAATGAGGCTGATAAGGACATCACAGGCCTCTGTCTCCATGTAGCTGGGTGAGTGAACCTGCAGCAAATCCATTGACTTCACGACAAAACAATGAGCAGGGCTTAGTATAAGTCCTAAGGATGGTGCTTCTGGCAGAATTTTAATAAGCTCCTTCATCTGCAAGCATTGTCCCATGCGAGTTTGAAAGGGTTTGTAGTGGTAGACCCATAAAGAGGAGCCATATGTTTTGATGCATTTGGAATCCAGTCCCTGCAAAATCCCACTGTAGCACAGACCAAGGACTGGTCTGGCTGTTTGGTCCCAGGTTCCATTCCCTGGTGCATGGTAGTGCACAGTCACTCGAGTCAGAAAACAGGCTGCACATGTCTTTTGGCAGTTTATTTTGCTGAGAGTAGTTGAATAGGGTGAGGATGAGCCTTGGGAAACTCCAAAAATACAACAGGGGTATAGTCCTGGATGTACTGCTGTAAGCTCTCCCATATATGGCAAAGAAAAGTCTCTGGAATCCAAATGGCGGGTACTCACTGTGCTCTGCATACTGTGTTGCCACCTGCAGTACCAGTCAGCTTCTGCACGTGTTGCCTGTGTCCTGGATCCTCCAATGAGCTTTCTGTATGCTTTCAGGAGGCTGTATCAGCGGTCCCCCAGCCCTAGCAAGAGCTGGGACCCAAAAAAATAATAATTCTTAGAAGTTGCAGGTAGTCTCCCAGGGATGCCAGCCTTCAGGCTGGGTCCTACTCCACCAGGAACAAAATGAAGCTGTTCCAGACCTCAGTCTATTTATACCACTATCAGCCTGAGGTCACTCACTGTAACCAGGGATCGGCTGATGAGACATGAATATGCAGGCCAGGGTCTAAGCTCCTCCACCCACTATATCCCAGAGTTCAGTGAGATGCAGGGGAAAGTAGCTGAGCCTGCACCAGCAGAACCTAGAAGAAGCTGACAAAAGGCTGCCACTCTCCTTGATTATAGAGAGGCCAAAAACTAATTGTACCTAACACTCGAAGCCTTCTAAGGGGCTCTACACCACAAGCCCCAGAAAGACATGTAATGGTCATATATTTCTTGGCTTTTCAAATTTTTAACTCAATCTGGGGTTAAGTAACAGATTCCATGTGAAATGCAGCGACCCAGGAAGATCACTTTCTCCGGTGGCTGCTTACACAACCCTAGGGTAATCGTGTCCATATTACTTTTTGGCCCTCATGGGTGAATGTAAAAAGGTGCCAGCAATCTGGGGTTAAGGGGCACTGCAGATAAAAACATTCACAAGATCAAACACTGTAAAGTTGGTGCTGGAGGCAGGTATTCCACTTAGTGAAGTGTGGTGGGTTGGGCACCATAGGGGTCTCTGCTTTACAATTACATTGTTAATGGCTATTATATCACGCACCATGTGGTATGTCACTTGCCCACCATTCTAATCTGGTTTCTTTGCGATTGGGAACAGGGGTGTGTTGGCATGGCACAAAAACCCCTGCTGCTTTCAGTTGAGTGATCTGATTTTCTATCCCCTCAGTCTGAGCAATGGTCAGTGGGTACAGTTTAATCGGTGTGAGCATGCCAGGTGCCAGCAATCTGGGGTTAAGGGGCACTGCAGATAAAAACATTCACAAGATCAAACACTGTAAAGTTGGTGCTAGAGGCAGGTTTTCCACTTAGTAAAGTGTGGTGGGTTGGGCACCATAGGGGTTTCTGCTTTACAATTACATTGTTAATGGCTATTATATCACGCACCATGTGGTATGTCACTTGCCCACCATTCTTATCTAGTTTCTTTGCGACTGGGAACAGGGGTGTGTTGGCATGGCACAAAAACCCCTGCTGCTTTCAGTTGAGTGATCTGATTTTCTATCCCCTCAGTCTGAGCAATGGTCAGTGGGTATGGTTTAATCTGTGTGAGCATGCCAGGTGCCAGCAATCTGGGGTTAAGGGGCACTGCAGATAAAAACATTCACAAGATCAAGCACTGTAAAGTTGGTGCTGGAGGCAGGTATTCCACTTAGTAAAGTGTGGTGGGTTGGGCACCATAGGGGTTTCTGCTTTACAATTACATTGTTATATCATGCACCATGTGGTATGTCACTTGCCCACCATTCTTATCTGGTTTCTTTGTGATTGGGAACAGGGGTGTATTGGCATGGCACAAAAACCCCTGCTGCTTTCAGTTGAGTGATCTGATTTTCTATACCCTCAGTCTGAGCAATGGTCAGTGGGTACGGTTTAATCTATGTGAGCACGGCTTGTGGTTTAATTTTTAGCATCACTGGGGTGCAATGCAGCAGGCCTACATCATATTTTCTGGAGGCCCATAAATCAGTGGTAATCACTTCCAATTCTGGTGGGAAAGGCGACGTAGAGTCTTGGATTAAAAATAGTTAACAGGCAGAGTTTAAAACCTCTCCCGAATGTTGCCCACTTGGACTCCTGTAGGAGTGTAGTGTATTGTTTGCTAAAGTTTGGCTCAGAATATCAACTGTGTCTGAAACTAACACTTTTGTGACAATTTCTGTTTCCTGTCCTAGCCGGAGTTTAATCCCTTAATGCCGGCACCTTCTGGCCCTTTAAGAGGTGTCTGATGTCGGGAGGCAGGATTTCTGATCCTCAGCGGTCACATGATCAGAAATCTCCTGATTGCAAGTAGAGATTGGGAGCTTTACGTTAGCTGCCGGTAACTGTGCCGGGAGCAGAAGAGATAACACCCGCTCTAAGATGATTAACCCTCCAAATGTGCCTGGAGCGTGCTCTCGGTCAGGGCAACACCAGAGATAACATTTTCAAATAATCCTGGCGGTAAATCTTCTGTATCGAAATGGATTGGCTTGTGCCAATAGATAGACTGCAGGAGGGGTGGTTTCCTTTTCATTTCATCTTGCTGCCACAATTTGGAAATTATGGTTTGCCCCAGAAGTTCAGCCTGGGAGGGTCCTCCTCTACAGTGTTTTCTGGCCAAACATAACAAATTTAGGCAGTACTTTTATTAAACATTTCCATCAGGCCAGTTTAATTTGCTAATTTAGCTTCTGTCTCCCATGTGCAAGCTATACTCCATGTTCCTTCACTGCACAGTAGGGGGGCCATAACCATGCAGAAAAGTTGGGCAAGCTTGTAAATCAAAAGTCCTCTCAGATTTTTAAGGTTTAGCTTTAGTCCATTCTACCCATTTATCCAGGGGCTCAGTATAGGCAGAACTGTATATTGTATATTCCCTAGATCATCTTGAGCTGGGCATTTTCTGAGGATCTCTTACATTTCATTCCCTTACTTAATGCAATGCCCATAATGACTGGCCAGTCCTCTCTTCTCTACTTTTAAACCTCTAAAGCAAACAGTATGGAGAACCTGCAGATTTACAAGAGTAGTCTCCACTTATCTATGAGGATAGAAGGGGTTTATGACAATGGAGAAAACACTCACAAAGAGACCCTTCTCGGCTCTTCTCTGCGGATTGTATTCTGACCCTAGCATGCATCTCTGACCCAGGTTGCCCACAAGGGACCAATGTACGGAACAGTAGAGAATTTTCCCTATCCACACTCGGTCCAGCCCATAAAGGGGGGCACAAATACATTCACACACACGTTACCCAACCAGTAATGTCCGAGAGTGGGTCTGATTTCCTTGAGAACCAACAGATAGGATACAAAGGCAAGCAGGCAAACAATATAAGCAAGCTTAAGGACAGCTTACCTAGCCAGCATTTACCCTTGGTTCACACCTATGCATTTTTCAGTGCTTTTTGAAGTTTGCATAAACACTACATTTAACATGGTTTCCTATGGTATGTGTTCACATCTATGCATTTTGCAGCCGTTTCTTTTTTTTTTTTTTGGAAAGGGTCAGGAACTTTTTTCCTGTTTTTCTTGTAACAGACATCAATAGAAATGCATCAGAAATTCAAGTATTGTGCTTATGATGTGATTTTTGATGGGTTTTGCGTTTTTTATTTTTCCCTTTGAAACACTGTATATATAGCTGATTGCTAAACCGCGTCCCTAACAACCGATGAGTCATCAGCTGTCAGCTGGGTTCCCCACTGACAGCTGAATGTAAAGAAAAAACAAGTTGCCAGCAAAAAAAAAAATTCCCCAGGTCCATATCAGGCCTTTCGGGTCTGGGTATGGATTTGGAGGGGACACCCCCATGCCATGTTGAGGGTATGCGACCCTGTAAGGTTCAGGGGGGCGCTCGTCCCCTCCCTTTCCTGACCTGCCAGGCTATATACTCGAATAAGGGTCTGGTAGGGATTTTGAGGGGCCCTACTCCAAATTGTTTTTCAATTTTTGGCGTAGGGATGTGCTGTCCAAATCCATACCAGATCTGTAAGGCTTGGTATGGACCTGGAGGGGGCCCCACACCATTTTTTAATGATTTTTTAGACTTTTTTTTTACATTCAGCTGTTTGTGGGGAATCCCGCTGACAGCTGATGACTCATCGGTTGTTATGGACGTGGCGGCCGCCTTCCCGGCCTGCTCCTTACCAACCAGTTACAGTATCTCATAAAAGTGAGTACACCCCTCACATTTTTGTAAATATTTTATTATATCTTTTCATGTGACAACACTGAAGAAATGGCACTTTGCTACAATGTAAAGTAGTGAGTGTACAGCTTGTATAACAGTGTAAATTTGCTGTCCCCTCAAAATAACTCAACACACAGCCATTAATGTCTAAACCGCTGGCAAATAAAGTGAGTACACCCCTAAGTGAGAATTTAGAAATTGGGCCCAATTAGCCATTTTCCGTCCCGGTGTCAAGTGACCCATTAGTGTTACAAGGTCTCAGGTGTGAATGGGGAGCAGGTGTATTAAATTTGATGTTATCGCTCTTACTCTCTCATACTGGTCACTTGAAGTTCAACATGGGCTATAAGAAGATTGGCAAGACCCTGAACCTGAGCTGCAGCGTGGTGGCCAAGAACATACAGCGGTTTAACAGGCCAGGGTCCATTCAGAACATGTCTTGCCATGGTCGACCAAAGAAGTTGAGTGCACATGCTCAGTGTCATATCCAGAGGTTGTTTTTGGGAAATAGAGTGCTGTATGAGTGCTGCCAGCATTGCTGTAGAGGTTGAAGGGGTGGGGGGTCAGCCTGTCAGTGCTCAGCTTGCTGAAGACAAGCAGACTAAGGAGATGGATTACTGGAACCATGTCCTGTGGTCTGATGAGACCAACATAAACTTATTTGGTTCAGATGGTGTCAAGCGTGTGTGGCGGCAACCAGGTGAGTACAAAGACTGCATAGTGGTGGGCGTGTCATGGTCTGGGACTGCCTGAGTGCTGCCGCCACTGGGGGAGCTACAGTTCATTGAGAGAATCATGAAAGCCCACATGTACTGTGACATACTGAAGCAGAGCATGATCCCCTCCCTTCAGAGACTGGGCCACAGGGCGGTATTCCAACATAACGACCCCAAACACACCTCCAAGAGGACCACTGCCTTGCTAAAGAAGCTGTGGGTAAAGGTGATGGACTGGTCAAGCCCGTTTTCAAACCTAAACCCTATTGAGCATCTGTAGGGCATCCTTAAATGGAAGGTGGAGGAGAGCAAGGTCTCTAACATCCATCAGCTCTGTGATGTCATCTTGGAGGAGTGGAAGAGGACTCCAGTGGCAACCTGTCAAGCTCTGGTGAACGCCATGCCCAAGAGGGTTAAGGCACCAATAATGGAGGCCACACAAAATATTGACACTTTGGGCCCAATTTGCACATTTTGACTTAGGGGTGTACTCACTTCTGTTGCCAGCGGTTTAGACATTAAAGGCTGCGTGTTGAGTTATTTTGAGGGGACAGAAAATTTATACTGTTATACAAGCTGTACGCGCACTACTACATTGTAGCAAAGTGTAATTTCTTCCGTGTTGTCACATGAAAAGATATAATAAAATATTTACAAAAATGTGAGGGGTGTACCCACTTTTGTGAGATACTGTATATACACCGTGTTTACAGTGTGTTTAAAGAGAAAGAAAAAAAAACTTAAAATGCAAAATACATGAAAACTGAATGCAAAAACGCACAAAAAATAATGCACTGCAAAACGCATCAAGCGCAGCCGCATAGATGTGAACCTAGACCTAGAGGTCTGCATGCCAGATCGTCCCAATCAGATTGCAGTTTCTGCTGAAGACTGTGCTACTCCTGGCTGGCTCGCCAAGAAACTGTTATGAATATTTCTGGTTGAGACACTGAGCATAAAAGTTAACTCTGCATATGCAGGAACAGATTCACAGGACACGATCACTGTGTTAAAAATACTTGTTCTCACAAAATTTATTATTACATTTTATTTTCTACAGAAGATAAGAAAAGGGGTAATGTGAGATGTTAATAAAATCTAGCGAATAGAATAATGCTACATTTCCTACGTCCTCAGCTAACAGTGGCACAACTAAAACCTTGAGAAGGGGGGGGGGGGAGAGAGAGAGAACTTCTAGGAAAGCTCAGTTTGTGTGCTATGTGAATGACACGGAAACACTACAAAATTGCAAGCAAGATGGAGTCTTTTCTGCAACAAAATATATAGTGAAAGCTCAAGTCATTTCAATCCCTGTCCTCTGTACATCAATCCAAAAGGAACAAGACTACCAATGGCTGTATTAGTAGTGATAATTCTAACAACAATCACAGATAAAAGAACTTGTTATGTAGAGAACCTCTGGGGACATATATACAATAAAACTTTTATTTTTTTAAAAGTGTGTGTCTGGACAAGTGGTCTCAAAACTGCTGCCCCTTTTCTTGCTTTTACCTGGCCCTTGGGGCATTATTACTGGCATAGTTTCTGACACCACGAATTGGGCACTATTCTTCCCACTAACACCAATGATGGGGCACTATTCCTCCCACTAACACTAATGATGTACTTTCCTCCTACGTTTCTGCAGACTCTGTACTTTTTTCTCTCTCATCAGTTTCTTCAGAACATGTCTCATTTTCTTCTTCTTCTTCTTCTCAAAGCCCTCATCCAGAGTCTCCACCTGGTGTTCTCCGTCCAGCCTGCAGGACACACAGATACAGAGTATAGGAGGTGGGGACTAGGGAACTTGAGAGCATGAGGTCTTGGGAGGAACGAAGACTAGATTAGTGATGTAGTCGGGGTCTGAATTGTGGATGGCTTTGTAAGTTTTTGTTAGTATTTTGAGTTTAATTAGTTGGGTGAGCAGGAGCCAATGGAGGTATTGACAGAGAGGGGTAGCAGACATGGAGCGGTTGGTAAGGTGGATGAGCCTAGAAGCAGCATTCATTACAGACTGAAGGGGGGATATCCTATGTAAAGGTAAGCCAGTAAGGAGGAGGTGCAGTATTAGAGGCGTGGTGTCATTGGTTAGAAAGGGATATATTTTGGAGATGTTGTGGAGGTTGAGGCAGCAAGATTTGGACAGTGATTGGATGTGGGGCCTAAAGGATAGATCAGAGTCCATGAATACACCTAGAACCTTGGCATGCGGGGACGAGTTTATGGTTGTGTCATCAATCTTGACAAAGAGATCAGAGGAAGGAGCACGTGGGGGAGGAAATATAATGAGTTCAGATTTCGATAGATTGAGTTTGAGGAGGTGATGTAACATCCAGACTGATAGGTCTGTTAGTAAATTAGTGATACGTGAAGAGACTGAAGGAGTAAGCTGAGGGGTAGAAAGATACATTTGGGTATCGTCGAAATAGAGGTGGTATTGGAAGCCATGGGAGGCTATCAGCTGACCCAGGGAGGAGGTGTAGATTGAGTATAGGAGAGGTCCAAGAAAAGAACCTTGGGGGACCCCAACAGAGAAAGGAAGAGGAGAGGAGGAAGAAAAAGTGTAGATAGTAAAGGTGCAGTTGGATAAGTAGGAAGAGAACCAGCGAAGAGTACAGTCATGGAAACCAACTATTCCTCCTACTGATGCCAGGACATTTTCTTCTCCCACTGGCCACACTGCTGCCCCCTAAAGTTTGAAGGACAGTAAACTGGCCCATTTTTTAGAAAGTTTGGAGACCCCTGGTGTAGACAAAAACTACATTTTTGATTTTGGATGGAGTAGGGGATGATTAGAACCCCTGCTTTTTTTGACATTTTGCTAGACACAAATACAGGCGGTCCCCTAGTTACAAACATCTGACTTACAAACAACTCCTACTTACAAACGGAAGGAGACAACAGGAAGTGAGAGGAAATCTACCCCTAGGAAGGGAAATTCACTCCTGTAAGACTTATTATGGGAAAAGGTGTCTCCACTGATGCTTTATCACCAAGGTTTGTTTCCACAAAAACCCCAAATTTTCAAAATCCAATTATCATTACGACAGGAAGGGAGGTGAGATCTGAATAGAAAAATAGACAGCAAAACAATCATTACAGGGGTGTTAAACCTTCCCTATGCTATCCAAAAAGCTTAAAAATAGTTTTTTTGGCTGAAGCTACACTTAAAAAATGTACCTGTTCCGACAAATTAAACTTAAAGTGGAGTTCCACCCTGTTAAAAGTCAGCAGCTACCAAAAGTGTAGCTGCTGACTTTTAACAATCGGCCACTCACCTGTCCCTTGTTCCAGCGATGCGGCCCGCCAAGGGCTCGCTCATCTCCCCCTCCCCCTCCCCTCGATGGCGCCGGCATCACAAGTGTGGGCACCCGGCTTTGGCTTCAAAGCCAGGCGCTCACTGCGTATGCGCAAGTCGCACTGCGGTTTGTGAATGGCTCTGCGTATCTTCTGGGACCTCTGATGTATACCAGAAGATCTCAGAGAGGGAGGGGGGGAAGGAAGGTGGACTTCCTTTCCGGAGCCGCGGCTCCAGGGCAGGAAGTGGACCTGGGACCCTGTGAAAACAGGGTCCCTGGTCACCCCCCAAAAAAAAGTCATGCCAATTGTGGCATGTCGGGGGGTCACCTTCCATTAAAGCGGAAGTTCCACTTTCGGGTGGAACTCCACTTTAAGAACAAACCTACAGACCCTATCTTGTTTGTAACCCACGGACTGCCTGTAAAGGAAAATCTACAACAGGGATGCAGACAGAAATAAAAATATGACTGGGGTTCCAGCCTTCCCTACCCTACTAAAGTATGTTCTGCTGTTACTGAGTTCCCCTCACTTCCTGTCTGGAAAAAGATTGTCAGCAGGACAGGAAGTGAGGGAAAATCTCTCCAACGGAACCCAGGATAGCAATAAAAACCTGAAAAAAGTTCTAGTCCTTCCCCACTCCAGATTCACTGTAAAAGTGCAGGTTTCCAATGCTGTCATCTCAATTCTGATTACACTACTTCATGTTTCCCTGATGCAGAACATGCAGCCAGTAAAGCCTGAACAATCTGACCTCCTGCATGCCTGTTCCTGGTCAGTGACACACTAGGTAGTGAAGTGAGGTTTAGGATAAAGATGATGGCCCGGAGCCTGCAGCTTTATAAATAAAATCAGTTATGTTGGTTCTTGTCCACCGCTTTCTCTTCTTGGTTGAGTATTGAGCCAATCAGATTCCACATTCTGTGGTGTCACCAGTCTTTGGGCAGATTTCTCACATCTGATTCTCCTCAGATATCTTTATAAAACCTTTCCATACACCTATCCCAGCATGGAGGGGCTCAGTGAAGGTGGTGGTGAAGGTGTGGAGGTGTCGGATCGGGTCACATAATTCATAAAAGGAGATCTGCCCAGCCTCATAATCAAGATCTATCCTGACTCTGTTACTGGAGACAGGGCCAGGTAATGGGGTCTCCTTTCTGTCATGTATCACTAAGTACTCATCACCCCACAACCTCTCCAAACCCCAGGACTTCTTATTACATCCAATCCAAGACTGAACTCCTCTCCTGTCTATACTGGGGTGACACAATCCTATTTTCCAGTAGACAGAAGCCCCAACATCCACTTCCCAGTAATGTCTCCCTGACGAGAAACTCTGACTACTTATCACCTGAGGACACTGAAATCTCTCTGGTGTTTCGCGGCGATTCTGGTGTGATGATGAGGATGCAGTTTTCCTGTCATCTGATATATGGAGATAATTACCAGCTGTGCTCACATCCAGTAATATGTCTGTAACCCCTGACACCCCCCATGCTTGCTGTACAGTCCCAATATTTGGTCCTCCAGCCTTCATGTGTGAACGTTGTTTGGCGGGGGTGAATCTGAGGCGT
Source organism: Glandirana rugosa (assembly GCA_018402905.1). Classification (NCBI taxonomy): domain Eukaryota; kingdom Metazoa; phylum Chordata; class Amphibia; order Anura; family Ranidae; genus Glandirana; species Glandirana rugosa. Next base: position 567,703 of record BLSH010281356.1, on the reverse strand, counting down.
TTCCTGGATGGTTCAGCATTGGTGTGACCTTTGCCCTTCATAGTAGAATGTGGATAGACCTGTGTGTCTGTACATTTCTGGACATTTACCCCAGACATGATATCAGATAGACCAGTGTGTAATGTCTGTGAGATCCCCACCACATCCAGATCCCCTCCATCATGGAGGAGTTTATCATGTCTCTCTCTGTCCTCATCATCTCCATCCTCAGTATCACAGAATTCACCTGTGTCTGATTCCTGTAGGACAGTCAGTGGATCCGTCATGTTACACAGTTCCTCAAGATAATCCATCTTACTGTACAGCTTCTCCTCCTTTATTTTCAGCTGTTGGATCATATCAGACAGTGATAGAGAGACTCGCTCTGCCTGTCCAGAGATCTCACTCAGGACTCTCTTCTCCAGGTCTTCCAGACGTCCCCTGAAGTCTCTGAACAGGGCAGTGACTCTCTCTGTTTCTTCATCTGCTTTTCCTTGTACTTTCCTCCTACGTTCCTGTAGACTCTGGACTTTTTTCTCTGTCTCCTCTATCTCTGTCACCAGTTTCTGCAGAACATTTCTCATTTTCTTCTTCTTCATCTCAAAGGCCTCATCCAGAGTCTCCACCTGGTGTCCCCGATGTTCTCCATCCAGCCTGCAGGACACACAGATACAGGTGGAGTCCTCAGTGCAGTAATACTTCAGTAGTTCCTTATGGATGGAGCATTTCCTGTTCTCCAGGGAAGAGGTGAGGTCACATAAAATGTGTTCTGGTGACTTGCTGTGGACTCTCAGATGATTATCACACAGAGAAGCTTCACAATGCAGACAGGATTTCACAGCAGGTACAGGAGTGTGAATACAGTAAGTACAGAATACCCCGGACTCCTCCTGATCTGGCTGAGCAGATATGAAATTATCCACTATGTTACGCAGTGTTATGTTCCTGTGCAGTGCAGGCCGATCCTGGAACTTTTCTCTGCATTGAGGACAGGAATAACCTCCAGACCCCTCCTGTGTATCCAACACACGACCAATACAGTCCTGGCAGAAGTTGTGTCCACATTTCAGGGTTACAGGATCTGTATAAAAGTTTAGGCAGACGGAACATTCCAGCTCCTTCCTCAGATCAGCAGACGCCATCGCTGAAAGCAGAAGAGAGAAATGACAGTGAAATTCTCTGACACGCATTAAAGATGAGCTCCAGGAATTCAGACACTTTGTAAAGTGTGTCAGATTACTAGGGGTAAGTCCAATAAAGGTACCATGCCATCTTTTGCATTCATCTGTTATTTACATTTGTTTTATTGAGCACCAAGAGTACAGCTATCACTACACTCCCGTTGCTCTGATAGAAGAGATGCTGTCTTCTCATATGGCAACAGGTCTGCTTGCCTCTCCCCTCTGCTGTACATTCACAGAAGGCTTTGCATTTAGTTACTGGATTCACATAATACAAAGCAATGGGTAATTGAGGAGGAGGGGAGGAGCGTCTGCATGCAACTCTGAATCTGCTGGAGCTGAGACCAGAAGGTCCAGTATCAGAGTGCCAGAAGTACAGTGATAGCTATGCCCCCAGAAAAAAATATAAGCTGTAGAAGAGATAAAGGGATTTTATTAAAGCTTACTGTAAAATCCTTTTTCTCCTTTTCTGACAGACGCAGCACTCCATTACGTGTGGGTTTATGCTGGTCTCACTAGGAGTTAACTAGGCAGGGAAAAGAAACAGGTGGCCCCTCCCATGGGGCTGTCCTCTCTTCCCACATAAACCCCCTCCATAGAATAGCTCACCAGTTCATACACAAGCCGTACAAGAACAGAGCACAGAGGGGTGGGTGCTGTCAGTGAACTCGGAGAAAAGGATTTTACGGTAAGTTTTAATAAAATCCCTTTTTCTCCTATCGTTCACTGACAGACACAGCTCTCCATTACGTGTGGGGATGTCCCCAAGCTGTGTCAAAAAGAGGGGTGGGTAAACGCTAACAACAGTACCCAACTGAACCTCTTAGGAGTTGCCAGACGCACCTACACTGCCGCCTGCAAAACTTTGCGGCCAAAAGTAGCATCCGAAGATGCAAACACATCAACTTTATAAAACTTAGTGATAGTGTGAACCGAGGCCCAAGTGGCCGCCTTGCACACCTGTGACACCGAAGCCTGGTGTCTAAAAGCCCAGGAAGTGCTAACAGCCCAGGTAGAATGAGCCGTGACCGGAAAAGGGGGAATCTTGCCCCGAACAGGATACGCATGGGTCACGGTCTGTCTGATCCAATGAGAAATCGTAGCCGACGAGGCCGCCAACCCTTTGCGCGGACCCTCTGACAGCACAAACAAGGCATCAGCTTTTCGAAAAGAAGCTGTAGCAGCCAAGTACACTCGTAAGGCCCTCACCAGGTCCAAAGTATGCAACTCAATCTCTTTTGGGTGCGATGGACGAGGACACAATGAAGGAAGAACAATATCTTCATTAATGTGAAAGGAAGAAACCACCTTCGGAAGGAATGAAGGAGAGGGTCGCAAGACCGCCTTGTCCCTATGTAGGACCAGGTAGGGAGACTTGCACAATAGTGCTGCTAATTCAGACACCTGTCTGGCGGAAGTGATGGCAACTAAAAAGGCCACCTTCTGCGACAGCAATTGTAAGGAAATCTCCCTGATATTCTTATATGGCGGTTTCTGAAGTACAGAAAGCACCAAATTCAGATCCCACGGAGCCATCGGCGCCTTCACCCGAGGCGCCACACGTCGCACACCTTGTACAAAGGTACAAATCAACGAGTGCGAAGCCAAAGGTCTCTGAAAAAGAATCGCCAGAGCAGATATCTGGCCCTGAGTGTGCTCAAAGCCAGTTTTTTGTTTAGGACTTGCTGCAAAAAAGTCAGGACCCTGGACACGACATAAGAGCGAGGGTTATGACCCTCCGCCTCGCACCAAGCTATATAAGCCTTCCAGGTGCGGTGGTAAATCTTGCGGGAAGTACACTTGCAAGCCTTCAACAACGTAGGGATCACTGAGTCAGCGACTCCCTTGTCTCTTAGCACCTGGGACTCAATAGCCAAGCTGTCAAAGCCAGCGAGGGAAAAGCAGGGTGCAAGATGGGCCCCTGAGACAGACACCATGTGCACCATGTCGGCGTACCAAGTGCGCCGAGGCCAATCTGGAGCCACCAGGATTATTGGTATCCCCTCCGCCACTATCCTACGTATCAATCACGGAAGCAGTTTTATCAGAGGGAAGGCGTACAGAAGGCGGTAAACGCCCCAGGGGGCCACCAGAGCGTCCGTGGCAACTGCCAATGGATCCTTCGTTCTGGACACAAAGGTCTCCACCTTGTGATTGAATCGAGACGCCATGAGATCCACGTCTTGCGTCCCCCATCTGCGGCAAATCTGATTGAACACCTCCGGGTGGAGAGACCACTCTCCCTGGTCCAGCGTCTGACGACTGAGAAAGTCCGCCTGCCAGTTCTCCACACCTGGAATGTGAATGGCAGAGATTGCCGGAACGTGACATTCCGCCCAACGTACTATCAGAGCTGCCTCCGCCGCAGCTGCTGGACTCCTTGTGCCGCCTTGATGGTTCACATACGCCACTGCTGTGGCATTGTCCGATTGAATTCGAATCGGACGACCCTGCAATCTCACTGTCCAGTGAAAAAGGCACAATCTGATTGCTCTCAGCTCCAGTACATTGATGGGGAGGCGAGCCTCCTGTGCCGAGCAAAGGCCCTGGGCAGACAGCTGCCCCAGGATCCCTCCCCAGCCTGAAAGACTGGCATCCGTGGTGATGATCACCCACTGAAGGGGCAGGAAGGACTTCCCCTGAGTCAGGGTCGAGTCCCGAAGCCACCAAGCCAGAGACACCCTGGTCTGGGAGCTCAGACGGATACGAAGGTCCAAGGACCGAGGGGACCTGTCCCACCGAGCCAGAATTGCTCGCTGAAGGAGACGAGTGTGACTCTGGGCGAATGGGATCACCTCGGACGACGAGACCATGAGCCCCAGCACCCGCATACAGAACCGTAATGAAGACTGACGGTGCGACAGGAGAGTTCGTACTGCCGACTGCAGAGACAGCAACTTGGCTGCAGGGAGGAACACCTTCGCCTGTTCTGTGTACAGAATTAGACCCAAATACTCCAGGCGACGGGATGGAGAGACCGACGACTTCTGCAGGTTGAGTAACCAACCGAAGTCCTGCAGGGATGTCATTGTGATTCTCACATTCTCCTCCAGAGCCGAGACGGACTCCGCTCGCAGGAGCAGGTCGTCTAGGTAGGCTACCACCGCAATGCCTCTCTGTCAGAGCAACGCCAACACCGGGGCTAGCAGTTTTGTGAAAACTAAGGCCAGGCCGAAGGGGTGTGCCACAAATTTAAAGTGGAGGTCTCCCACTGCAAAGCGCAGGAAGCACTGATGCCGTGGACGAATGGGTACATGGAGGTACGCATCCCTGATGTCCAGGGATGCCAGAAATTCCCCCTGATGAAGGGCGGCCACGACCGAGCGGATAGATTCCATCCGGAATTTCCGCGCCCTGACATACGGGTTCAGGGCCTTCAGGTCCAGTACTGGCCGTACCCCCCCTTTTTTGGGAACCACGAATAGATTTGAGTAGAAACCTCGAAACCTCTCTTCTGGAGGCACTGGCATGATCACCCCCTGGTCCGAAAGTGCTTGGACAGCCCCAAAAAGAGCCTCCCGGCGGTCCTGCGGGAGCCCTAAGTTTGATGGGAAGAACCTATCTGGGGGTAGAGTGTTGAACTCTATCCTGTACCCGGTGGACACCCCTTCCCGGACCCAACAATCGGGAATGTGGGCCAGCCACCGGCCTGCGAACCCCAGAAGACTTCCCCCCCACCCGAATCCCGGGTGGGGGCAACCCATCAGGCTGAGGAGGACTTGTCCTCCGCCTTTTCGGTTTTGCGCTGGCACTGCCGTCTTCCGGCCCCTGCAGCAACCTTACCGGGGCGGGTCCCTTTACCTGCTGCGCCCGGGGCGCGAAAAAACCTCTTGTGACCCGAGGGAGGGGGCCCCGTCTACGGTGAAACTCACCCCTGCGGGGCTCTGGAAGGAAGGTACTCTTACCTCCCGTGAAGTCCTTAATAATCTCATCCAACTGTGGACCAAATAGACGTCCACCCTGAAAAGGGAGGTCAACAAGCCTGGTCACCGGACCAAGAACGCAACCAAAGTATCCGTCTGAGTATGACGGCAAAAATCGTTATGCTGGATAACATCGGCAGTAAATCAACGGCCGCATCACAAAGGTACTTGAACCCTTGGAGCAAAAACTCAGCCCTCTGCGGCGCATCCATGAGGCGACCGTTTTCCAGATCCTTCTGGAGCTCTTCCATACGCTCAGACAGATGTTGTGCCGCCATGGCGGACGCCTGGGCTGGCCGCACGGCAGAACCTGCCACCAGGAACAGCGACTTTAAAAGCGCTTCTGTTTTTCTATCAGCGGAATCCTTAAAGGAAGGGGTCCCTTCCAGAGGAATGGTCGTCACCTTATTAAGGCGGGCTATCGGTGGGTCCACCACAGGCGATCCCCATTTTTTCAAAAAACTTTCCCCAAAGGGATAGCGAGCAGCAAACCGTTTTGACAGCAAAGAAGAGTGCTGCGGACGCTGCCATTCACGATAAAGAAAATGATCAAAAAAGTCCTTGTAGGGGTAAGCCTTGGGGACCCTAGGGGGTCTAGAGGACCCACACACATACGCATCAGACTGCGATTCGCCATCCTGACCCAGTCGCAGCTTAGTGCGAACGCCAGTGATAATGGCGGCGACCAACGCTTTTTCGCGCGCAGCCGCCGCCTCCTGATCCTCTTCACCGTCCGATGGGCCCAGTTCCCCATCAGACAGGTCCACTGGGGACCCTGAGACCCGTGAGACCATTTCCGGATCAGAATCCTCCCCTGATGAATAAAGAGGAGGAGGGGGATGCTTCTTGGGGCCTGTCGGGCGACATCCACCCGGGGGTGCAATTCACTAAAGACCGCCCGCAGCTGGTCCAAAAATGCCCCTTGCACAGATTTCGCCTCCTCAGCAGGCTCAGCAGTGTAATCTGCCATCTCCCCTCAGTGACACTAAAAAAGATGATGAGGCACCCCCACACTGCCGCATACCACCGCCCCACAGTGCACCAGGGAACCCAGGAGGACTGCATCCGCCACCAGCACCCACAGGGGAGCCCAGCTATACTTGCTGTTCCGCTGCCTGCAACCCTGGAGGATCGTCAGAAGAGCCGTGCAGCCAGTTCTCCACTGTTCCACAGAGAAGGAAAAACGCTGCACGCACGTGTATTGCAGAGACATGCAGTCAAAATGGCCGCCGTTAAACACTAGAGGCCGAAAAACACCTTCAGGGAACCTGCAGTACCGCAAACGGCCGCTCTGAGCGCTAGAGGGAAAGCCTCATAGGCCCAATATGTCTGCGGCTACGGCAAAATGGCGGCGGTCCGCCGCAAAATGGAGGCCGATCGCCGCATGGCAGCGAAAAACGGTACGAATGGCCCTAGACGATCGGTGCAGTGCGGGGGGTGAAAAAATTGTTTTTTTTTTTTGGTCGTCGGTCCTCCTTTCCGCCCCCAAAAAGGGGGGGAAGGCAGGAACTCTCACTCACCACTCCGCCGAGCGCCGTGGGTAGCCACCAAGTCGCTGACCTTCCGCCCCTTCTTGGGCCCCTTCTTGGGCGGTATGCTGCAGGCCAGAGAAATCGCCCTTCCCGAATAGCATCCGGGGCTGGGCGCAAGGGGGATAACCCCAGGCCGCCCGCACGGAATGGGCACGATGCGGTGGGTCCCCATACGGCGGGACTGGCTCGCATCAGTCGGCCAGGTCGGGGAAAGTACAGAGCCCATGGACTCTCTATGCCCAGACCGGCTTCTTGATAGCAGATCGATCTTGATAGAAGACAAAAAATTAAAATAAAAGAATGGTCACAAACAGGACCACAATTCCCCTACAGGGAAGCCAGGTCAAACTAGGCATTTAGGCTGGTGAGCTATTCTATGGAGGGGGTTTATGTGGGAAGAGAGGACGGCCCCATGGGAGGGGCCAGCTGTTTCTTTTCCCTGCCTAGTTAACTCCTAGTGAGGCCAGCATAAACCCACACATAATGCGTCTGTCAGTGAACGATAGGAGAAAAATCCACAAGCTGGCATGCACCTCATTGGACTTAACCCATGGAATGCTGACACATTTTACAAAGTGTCTGAATTCCTGGAGTTCAGCTTTAACCAGTGTGATTAGTTTTGTACATCCCTACACAGGGTGAGGCTGAGAGTAAGATCCATAGTCCTAGAAATCCATATATAGAGAGACACAGATAACACATGAGAGGATTACTGAAAATAATCTCCCTATCTGAGGAAACATAAAGGACATTTAATAATCTGTGCAAACACTCTGGACACTCTTCCTCCTTTGTATTATTTGAATAATTAATAAACTAAGTTATTTAGAGGAAAATGGATTTATTTTAAGGAATAAAAAATGATCTGAAGATTAGTGAGTGTAGCCAGGTGCTGGGCTACAGCAATATGGAGAATGAGACATTGCCTTTATTCTTCTTTCCCTCTACTGAGATACTGATGTTATACTGCCTCGGCCAGCGGGGGAGAGCTAAAGCCATAGATTTCTACGCAGTCACAAAATGGAGCGAATTGACTCCTTATACACTTCCAATAGGCATTGTACATTAGGAGAAGTGAAAGGAGGATCTCATTAAACTGCCTGGGAAAGTTTGCGGTCTTGGCATGCTGGGAATCCATGAAGACACAGGTAAAAGGCACTCATCTGTCAGCAGGAGGCCATGTCAGCCAGACTAAGGCTCAAGGTTGGTTGCAGAGAAACCAGAGAAGCAACAGCCCATCAGTTCTACTATTTTTGCATGGTTGCCTCCAAGAGACTGGAGAATTCCTCTTACTCTTCACTTCAGATCACTGAATGACCGAATAACCAGTATGAGACCGAGGGGGCCCAATCCACCACAGAGTTTGTTGCCACCTCCTGAGAGTGGGTGAGAGGACCACTGGCCCACCTTTACACTGTTAGCAGAAACTGAGCCACTGAGAATAGGACATTTAGTGCACCAAATCCATACCACATGTCTACAAACTCCACACCCCCTTACCAACCCTGAGCCATGGTCAACACATCTGGACTGCATCTACTGCACCTCTTGCTAATGCTTTACAACACCCCTCAATACTTTACTGCATGCATGTTCAAAAGACTATCAAAGGCACAAACATGTCTTAAAGGGCCCCAACATTATCCGGCAAAATAGCAACTTAAAAGGCTGCCCCCTCCCATTAATATCCAAGCACATCCCCTTTTTGTTATCTACTGTAAACAAGGACAGTGCCTACGCAGTCAGTTTAAGCCTAGCATAGCCGCCATTAGTGCACCCTGGTAGTATAGTTTCTGCAGTTTGCTAGATCAGATCTTATTACTGCTTGCTGCTGCCCTTCAGGTGGCATTGTTATTGTTTATTCTGATTTGGACACCAAATGTCATTTTGTGCTTAGTTTTTACTGTTAATCACTTTGTATACTGAATTGTGTTATTACCATCTGTAATGTTGGGGGGTTGTTTAGCTCAGTGTAGCGCTCACCAGTGAGTAGAGGGCATGCCAAGTGTGCCATTTAAGGGCTTGTATGTGTCCACTTTTATTAAAGAGAAAAAAATGTCCAAGGGGTTTCCAGCAGCAATACAAAACAAAGTAAGGCCCTTTTCACACGAGCGGAGCTCGTTTTGACAGGCTCTGCTGCTCAGCGGGGATCCATCCGTTTATCCCCGATGAGCCGGCGGATGGCAGGACAGTCTCTGCACTCTGTGCAGAGACTGACCTGTCACAGCTCCATTCTCCTCTATGGAGGATCGGATGAACATGGACCGTCTGTCCGTGTTCAACCGATCCGATTGGCGTATGGAAAATAGGGTTTCCATCCGTCTGTTTTTGGCAGATCGGGTGCCAGCGGATATGTCACCGCTGACATCCGTCGATCCATAGAGGACAACGGAGCGTCCGTTCGGGTCCGCCTGAAAAACTAACAGACGGACCCGAACCCTCAGCTCGTGTGAAAGAGCCCTAAGTCAGATTCAGCCTCCTGGCTCTCTTTAGCAGCACTGCTGCTCAGGCTTTAAGCCTCGGTCCTCCTGACCATGTAACAGTGTCCTTTTGTTTCCATACACCTCTGTAACTCAGCTCCCTGCTGCTCAAGCCCTCAGGCTTGGGCCCTCTGTCTGCTCATGACTGCACCGTGCAGACATGCACACTTGTGGTTGCTCCCTGGCATCCACGTGGACTCCTCGGAAGGGCGGGGCCCAGAACCCTAGTCTTGAGTCTACAAAAAGCCCCACACACACCTGCATAATCAGTGTGCTGGCTGTTATCAAAATCTGGTCACAGGATTGGAGATTTCATCCCACCCAGATTATTACAAAACTCCAGGCCAAAAAAATTGATTTTACCGGACCACGGAAAAAGCTGAAAAAACAGTTTCCTCCAAATTAAACGAGCAACCTGAAGTCCCTCAACCTGCCTAGTTAAGAATCCTGGGCGAAATACACCATAACAGGGATTTATGCTGTCGCTCCCCCGTTTCAACCAGAGGGCGGATTACACAAGTTTCTTCTTTTGGCACCTCGCTACCACTTACAGGAGTCCAAACCTGTCCAACCTTACTCAACCTAAAGGGGAACTCTACCAAATGCCCTCAAGAGCCCATGACAGTGGGGTCTAATGAGACATTTCCAACTGTTTTGCAGGTTGTACTTCCATAGAAACTTCCTCTGAAATTTTAACTGGGTCCCTCTGCGGGTTCCTGGGCTTACCAATACCTCTCTTAGCATTACTGTCCTGAAGCTGTAGGGGGCCTATTTCTCTTGTGTTTGTAACTGGAACACTCTTCTTATTTCTGGTACCAGACTCAGCAGTCACTAATTGTTTCTAAGTTTTATCCATACCTTTGGACACCAAATTATCATGAACCATCAGTACATTATTTGTTTTATCATGAACAGATATATTCAGGTCCATGTTGTACCTTTCCATGGTGTCTTTTCTAGCATTTGTTAGGGAGGTGTCTGCAGAGGGCAGATGCCGGAGGCTGGCCATCATCCATGGGAACCTCACAAGACGTCAACTCCCTTGGTGTCACACTCTGCAGGTAGTTGTCCTACCATCTGACCTCTTCCAACACCATCTGGATCTCTATCCATATCCTGAACAGATGAGCTCTCGTTGGATCAACATCTGACTTTTACCTCAATTCTCATCCACTTCCCTGTCTGAGGGACTTTATCAGTTTTGCCACTTTAAACTATTTGTGGACGCTGGTCCCAGTCTCTTTGACCACCTCTATTTGATTCCTGGTCAGGATCTCTACTGTTTTCTGGATAGTGCTTAGCCCTTCCATCTCATGTGGTTTGTCCATTGGTACCGTAAACGTGCCTTACACCAACAAATGACCAGCCCCACCCTGGACCGCAGCAGCAGAAATGCTTTGCATCTTGCTGTTAGGAAGCATAGCCTCAGACATTTTTGTCTCATTTTCCATTTCTCTGAAGCCTCTCGCATATACCACATCTTCAAGACGAAATCCGGCAGCATACCCAGAGGCAACTTTTAACACTAGTAATACATTCGGAAACAACCTATTTCTGTCTTGTCCTCCTTTGTTAAGTACAAACCGAAACCGCCTGCCTGCACAATGTGCGATGTACGGGGCAGACAGCTTACACTGATAGTCTGAAGGAGACCTGCATGGCATCAGCGATCTGCTGATCACAGGTGCAATGCTTTTTGCAAAAAAATGTGCATTATTTTTTTGAACCACTTGCCGACCACAATATGTATGTACGTTGCGGTTTGCAAGAGGTTTACCGGGGTTATGGCTGAAGCTATCAGTCATAACCCCGTATTTTTTTTTCAGCTGGTGGTTGGCTTTCTCACAAAAGTGATCTGAAGGGTTCAGTAACCACTGGATCGCTTTCCGAAGTAGCGGGAAGGGACGTTCCCTCCCGCTGCTCGCCGGTGTCGCTCGCCAGCTGGTCACAAAGGCAGCGAGAGACTAGATCGTCTCTGATCACCTCTATGGCCTTGGAGGACCCGAGCGATGGCATGACGACACTTCCGGTCCAGGATAGAAGTTAACAATTTTTTTTTTGTTTTCTTAAAGCAAACAGATCTAAATTTTTTTTGATCTTTTGCTTTTAAAAGGTAAAATGAGAGGTTTGGGGTCTTTTTGCCCCCAGATCTCTCCATAAAGAGGACCTGCCATTATTTTTTTCTATTACAAGGGATGTTTATATTCCTTGTAATCGGAATAAAAGTGATCAAATAAAATGTACAGTGTAAAAATAAAATAAATAAGAAAAAAAAATGAATCGCCTCCATCCCTTTGTATTAGTGCGCAGAAGCGACCACATACGTACGTTGCACATGCATATGTAAACTGTGCTTGCACCACACGTGAGGTATCACTGTGAATGTTAGAACGAGAGCAATAATTCTAGTACTAGACCTCCTCTGCAACTCTAAACCAGTAACCTGTAAAAATGTTTAACCACTTGCCGACCGGCACGCGCACATTAACTGCTGCACTGCGGCAGCCCTGCGCAAATCGTCGTATATTTACGGCGATTCGCACAGCCACAGTTGCGGGCGGGCAGGCGCTCACATGCCCACCGCACGCTGCGTGAGTGTGCCCACGGGTCAGGCGGACTCGATATCTGTCAGCGACCCACAATCGCCTAATACAGAGCCAGAACAGGGAACCGCCAATGTAAACGCGGCGATTTCCCGTTCTGTCAGGGGACAGATCTACTGTTCCCTGTCATCGGGATCAGTTAGATCTGTCATACCCCTGCCAGCCCAGCCCCCACACAGTTAGAACACAGCGAGGGAACATGAATGTTGTGAGCAAGGCCATTATAGCTGAAACGCGTTAATATCTACTGTATATCTTATGGAGATAAAACAAATCTGGACTGACTAAGAGCATGTATGGAGTTGCGGATTGTCCTTATCTACTCATTATACTGGAAGCGAAGCAACTGCACATCCTGCACTCGACAGCTCAGGAGAAATTTCATTCAACTGGGGTAGTAGCACCTTCCTTTGTTGTTTATGGACACAGTGAGGGAATACATTTAACCCCTTGATTGTCCCCTAGTGTTAACCCCTTTCCTGCCCGTGACATTTATACAGTTATCAGTGGCTGTTTTTTAGCTCTGATCGCTGTATAAACGAACTGGTCCCAAAAAAGTGTCAAAAGTGTTCGATCTGTCCGCCGCAATATCACGTCCCGATAAAAATCGCAGATCGCCGCCATTACTAGTAAAAAAAAAATAATAATAACACCATAAATCAATTCTCATAGTTTGTAGACGCGATAACTGTTGTGCAACCAATCAATAAATGCTTATTGTGATTTTATTTAACAAAAATATGTAGAATACATTTTGGCCTAAACTGATGAATACATTTGTTTTTTTATATTTTTTTTAATATGTATTATAGCAAAAAAAGTGTTTTTTTTTTCAAAATTGTCGCTCTTTGTTTACTGCGCAAATAAATAAAAACTGTAGATGTGATCAAATACCACCAAAAGAAGGCTCTATTTGTGAGGGAAAAAAAGACGTCAATTTTATTTGGGTACAACGTCGCACGACCGCGCAATTGTCAGTTACTACAACGCAGTGCCGAATCGCAAAAAGTGCTCTGGTCATTAAGGGGGCAAATCCTTCCGGGGCTGAAATGGTTAACATTGCCTATGGAGATTTTTAAGTACCAAAGTTTGCCACCATTCCACGAGCCTCCTGTCTTCTACCCTCTCTGGTGATGTCTTCTTCCTCCGATTCTTCTCCCTCCACTGTCTTCTTCCTCTGGTTCTTCTCTCTTCGGTTCTTCTCCCTCCACTGCCTTCTGCCTCCAGTTCTTCTCCCTCCACTGTCTTCTTCCTCTGGTTCTTCTCTCTTCGGTTCTTCTCCCTCCGCTGCCTTCTGCCTCCGGTTCTTCTCCCTCCACTGTCTTCTTCCTCAGGTTCTTCTCTCTTCGGTTCTTCTCCCTCCACTGCCTTCTGCCTCCGGTTCTTCTCCCTCCACTGTCTTCTTCCTCTGGTTCTTCTCTCTCCGGTTCTTCTCCCTCCACTGCCTTCTGCCTCCGGTTCTTCTCCCTCCACTGTCTTCTTCCTCTGGTTCTTCTCTCTTCGGTTCTTCTCCCTCCGCTGCCTTCTGCCTCCGGTTCTTCTCCCTCCACTGTCTTCTTCCTCTGGTTCTTCTCTCTTCGGTTCTTCTCCCTCCGCTGCCTTCTGCCTCTGGTCCTTCTCCCTCTGCTGTGTTCTTCCTCTGGTTCTTCTTCCTCGTGAATGCTTCTCCAGACGCTAGCTCCCACTGTTGTGTTAGCTCCGGCGCGTGGCATTACTTATATAACCATGGGGTGTCACCATTCGGTGACGTCATCTGGAGACCCAGTACCCTTGTGACAGCCCCATCATGCCCGGGGGGTGACAACCCACAACGTGCTTTACGGTGGGGAGCGAAGAGCCCCCCTCCTCCAAAGCACCCACCTCCCCATGTTGAGGGTGTGTGGTCTGGTATGGTCCGGGGGGGGGGGGGGTGTGCTCGCTCACCCCCCCTTTCCTGACCGGCCAGGCTGCATGCTGCGCATAGGGCTCTGGTATGGATTTTGGGGATGATCCCAGGTCTCTTTTTTTCTTTTTTATTTAAAGGGTTCCCTTTAAAGATCCATATCGGACTCAAAGGGCCTGGTATAGATCTTGGGGGGGACCCCACAACGTGGTTTTTTTTTTTTACATTTTGGCATTTGGAAAGGTTCCCCTTCAAGATTCTCAGAGCACAAGTTGCACCATAAGTCGGATCATCATTATATGACTTCTATTCAAATCAATGGGCTTAAAGTTGGGTCAGTTAAATTGGAAGTCCATGCTAAATCTAAAATCCCTGTATCTATAGACACCGATATTCTAACACTAACCTATCTAGCCCTGTAGAGAAAAAAAAAATATCAGTATACAGTACATACCTTTTCTGAAGGCGATCCGACCCGATCTCCAGCGGCGAAAGCTTTGCAGAGGACATGGCCGACAACAGCTGTGAAATGAATGGAAAGTGACGTCACCCATAGAGTTACTATGGGGCTTCCGTTGTCGGACGTGTCCTCTACACCCGCCTGCACAACGAAGACGCGGCTGACAGCTCAGCGTGGGATCGAGTTGGATCGCCTGTAGAAAAGGTATGTACTGCATACTGATTTTTTTTTTTCTCTACAGGGCTAGATAGGTTAGTGTTAGAATGTCGGTGTCTATAGATATAGCGATTTTAGCTTTAGCATGGACTTCCACTCTAAGACGGCTCTCATAAGGAACCATTGGTTTTTGAAAAGAGGAAGAGAAACACTGCTAAAAGCTAATGCGGCTAAACTAAAAAAGTGCATTTTTTACAGCTGCTTTTTCCTGGCGTTGGTAATGGCTTTGCAGCTGTTTTTTTCTAACGCCCCGTGTGCATGAGGACTTAAGGCCCCTTTCACAGTTATGCAAGTTGTCCTGCGACTTGGGAATGCAAAGTCCCATGACAAGTCATTCCCCATTTTTTCCAATGAGTACCGTTCATATCTGCACGAATTTGAAGTTGCGCCAACTTCAAAGCAGTCCCTGCATTACTTTGGTCCAACTTTGATGCAACTTGAGGTCCATAGACTTCAATGTTAAACCCTCAAAGTTACATGCAAATCGCACCTGAATAGAGTTGAGCGAACCCGGACTGTAAAGTTCGGGTCCGTACCGAACTTTGGGGTGTCCGGGACCCGGACCCGGACCCGGACTTTTCAAAAAAAGTCTGGGTTCGGGTCCCAAGCCATGCCTGGGCTTGAAATGTCAGGCCCAAGCGAGTTGAGATAAGTCCACGCTAAACGTACATTGAAACTCCCAAATTGTAACTTCAGATACCTGGAGTTCAACGTAGTTTCAACCTGGTTTCATTACGTCCCTGACGAAACTTCAACCGCGTTGAAGTTTAAGCACGTCTATACTTGCCATGAGTAACCTTTTTTACCCCTTACTGAACAGTACCCTGAAACGTAAGGGTTCAGCGTCCTGTTGAACGTATTGACACTTTCCCCGGAATTCAGGAGTACGTGTGCCCCGCAATCTTTTTTTGTCGACGTTTCGGTAAT
>BLSH010281356.1:529153-539759 GCA_018402905.1 Glandirana rugosa | reverse complement strand
CAAATATGGGGGAAGGACGGGTCTGGTTAAAAGTCGAAAGTCGCGAGAGTGTGGAACTTAGAGTTAATGAGAGAGTTCGATGTGACGTGGGTTTGTTTTAAACATCGTAAAAAAAGTGTGTTTATCTCGAAAGAAAACCACCCAGGTGTGATCAATTTTCAATGATTTGCACCATAGTTTGTAGACTCTATAACTTTCACACAGACCAAATAATATACACTTATTTGGGTTATTTTTACCAAAGATAGGTAGTGGTATAGGTTTTGGCCAAAATTTATGGACAAAAATGACTTATTTGCAAAATTTTATCACAGAAACTAAAAAAAAGTGTTTTTTTTTCAAAATTTTCGCACTTTTTTCAATTATGTCGCAAAAAATAAAAAAAACAGAGGTTCTTAAATACCACCAAAAGAAAGCTCTATTTGTGTGAAAAAAATGCTACAAATTTTGTTTGGGTGCAGTGTAGCTTGAGAGAGTAATTGAGATTCAAGGTGTGAGAGCGCTGAAAGCTGAAAATTGGTCTGGGCAGGAAGGGGGTATAAACGTCCTGTATTGAAGTGGTTAAAAAATAAGACAACAGTAAAGTTAGCCCAATTTTTTTGTATATTGTGAAAGAGGATGTTACTTCGAGTAAATAGATACCATACATGTTACGGTTGAAAATTGCGCACACTCGCGGAACGGCGACAAACTGCGGTACTCGAAAATCTCCATAGGTGACGCGTTAACATCTTTTAACAGTTACCAGGTTAGAGGTGCAGTATGTGTTTTCTTTGCTGCACGAGCTCGCAGGGACGGTGGGGACAAACTCCGGTACTTAAAAATCTCCATAGGCGATGGTTTAACATTTTTTAAGGGTTACTAGGTTACAGGTGCAGAGGAGGTCTTTTGCTAGAATCACTGCTCACACTCTGGCGATCGGGCAATACGTCACATGTGTGGTTTGAACATCGTTGGCGTGACTTACGTATGCGTTTTCTTTGCTGCGCGAGCTCGCGGTTACGGTGGCACTTTACTTTTTTTTTTTTACATTTATTTATTTTTCACACTGTTTGTTTAAAATAAAAATCTGATCACTTTTATTGCTATCACAAGGAATGTAAACATCCCTTCTGATAGTAATATATGGTGACAGGTACTCTTTATGGAGGGATGGGGGGGGGGTGTCTAAAAGACCCCCCATCCCTCCTTTGCACTTCACAGTATTCAGATCGCCAAAAACGGCGATTCTGAATACTGTTATATTTTTAAAACCGGCGCCGTTGGCCACCGAGTAAACCAGAAGTGACGTTGTGAACTTGCTTCCGGAAATGTACGAAAGGAGTCCTGATTGAAGCCGATTCCAGCTTCCACAGGGACTCCACACAGCCGGGGGACGCGCCGGATCGGAGCTCCGGTCTCTGGGTGGGACGGGAGGCCGGAGAAGAGCGGCGGATGGTGGCGGGGGGGGGGGGTGGCCTTTGCCGGATCGGCCATTATCACCGGATAGCCGGCCGCCTGCAGGCTATACCCCGGTACATCCACTTAAAGCTGCTGCTGTTTATAAACGGCGATTCACGTTAAGTGGTTAAAAATTGTGATGACATGCCCCAGTCAAACAGGTGGTTAAAAATTGTCAGAACACTGTAACCCCTTGCAGCTACATTTTTTGTTGGGCGCACGAACGGGCCCTGCTGTTGTAAATTAGTATAACCACTTAACGCGAATCGATGTTTATAAATGGTGGCTGCTTTAAGTGGAAGTATCGGGGTATAGTCTGCAGCTACAGGATATACCCTGGTACCGTTTTTTAGAGCAGGCGGCCAGCTATCCGTGATAACAGCCAATCCAGCTTGAGAGCTGCTCGGTCGTGTCCCAGGCAGCTTGAGGGGACACCCCCCCTCCCGCCATTGTCCGCCGCTCTTCTCCGGCCTCCCATCCCACCGGGAGACCGGAGCTCTGATCTGGCACGTCCGCCGGCTGTGTGGAGTCCCTGTGGAAGCTGGAATCGGCTTCGATCGGGACTCCTTAATAAATTTCCGGAAGCAACGTTACAACATCACTGCAGGTTTACTCTGCGGCTAACTGCGCCGGTTTTAAAAAAATAACAGTATTTAGAATCGCGGTTTTTGGCGATCTGAATACTGTGAAGTGCAAAGGAGGGTTGGGGGTCTTTTAGACCCCCCATCCCTCCATAAAGAGTACCTGTCACCATATATTACTATCACAAGGGATGTTTACATTCCTTGTGATAGCAATAAAAGTGATCAGATTTTTTTATTTTAAAGGAACAGTGTTAAAAGAAAAATGAAATAAAATAAATAAAAAACATTTTTTTTAAAGCGCCACCGTCTCCGCGAGCTTGTGCAGCAAAGAAAACACATACTGCACCTATAACCTGGTAACCGTTAAAATTTTTTAAAGTGTCGCCTATGGAGATTTTTAAGTACCGGAGTTTGTCGCCGTTCCGCGAGTGTGCGCAATTTTCACCCGTAACATGTATGGTATCTATTTACTCGGCATAACATCCTCTTTCACAATATACAAAAAATTGGGTTAACTTACTGTTGTCTTATTTTTTAACTCAAAAAAGTGTTTTTTTTTCCAAAAAAAAAAAGCACTTGAAAGACCGCTGCGCAAATACAGTGTGACAAAAAGTATTGCAATGATCGCCATTTTATTCTCTAGGGCGTTTGAAAAAAATATATAATGTTTTGGGTAATTTTCTATTAAAAAAAATTATTTTAACTTGTAAACCACAAATGTAAAAAAGGGCTCTGGGGGTTAAGGGGTTAAAAACGGTATATATTTTAATATACCATGTCAAGTGTGCTATATACCTTATGTACAGATATATAGTGCACACTCAATACGCTGTGTGTATATATACATATACCAGGCTGTATATATTTTAATACACCACATCAAGTGTACTATATACCGTATGTACAGTGTACACTGATATATAGTACACTGTGCGTATATATATATATGTATATATATATATATATATATATATATACAGTGAGGAAAATAAGCATTTGAAGACCCTGCTATTTTGCAAGTTCTCCCACTTAGAAATCATGGAGGGGTCTGAAATTGTCATCGTAGGTGCATGTCCACTGTGAGAGACATAATCTAAAAAAAAAATCCAGAAATCACAATGTATGATTTTTAAACTATTTATTTGTATGATACAGCTGCAAATAAGTATTTGAACACCTGAGAAAGTCAATGTTAATATTTGGTACAGTAGCCTTTGTTTGCAATTACAGAGGTCAAACGTTTCCTGTAGTTTTTCACCAGGTTTGCACACACTGCAGGAGGGATTTTGGCCCACTCCGCCACACAGATCTTCTCTAGATCAGTCAGGTTTCTGGCCTGTCGCTGAGAAACACGGAGTTTAAGCTCCCTCCAAAGATTCTCTATTGGGTTTAGGTCTGGAGACTGGCTAGGCCACGCCAGAACCTTGATATGCTTCTTACAGAGCCACTCCTTGGTTATCCTGGCTGTGTGCTTCGGGTCATTGTCATGTTGGAAGACCTAGCCTCGACCCATCTTCAATGCTCTAACTGAGGGAAGGAGGTTGTTCCCCAAAATCTCGCAATACACGGCCCCGGTCATCCTCTCCTTAATACAGTGCAGTCGCCCTGTCCCATGTGCAGAAAAACACCCCCAAAGCATGATGCTACCACCCCCATGCTTCACAGTAGGGGTGGTGTTCTTGGGATGGTACTCATCATTCTTCTTCCTCCAAACACGTTTAGTGGAATTATGACCCAAAAGTTCTATTTTGGTTTCATCTGACCACATGATTTTCTCCCATGACTCCTCTGGATCATCCAAATGGTCATTAGCAAACTTAAGACGTGCCTGGACATGTGCTGGTTTAAGCAGGGTAACCTTCCGTGCCATGCATGATTTCAAACCATGACATCTTAGTGTATTACCAACAGTAACCTTGGAACGGTGGTCCCAGCTCTTTTCAGGTCATTGACCAGCTCCTCCCGTGTAGTTCTGGGCTGATTTCTCACCTTCCTTAGGATCATTGAGACCCCACGAGGTGAGATCTTGCATGGAGCCCCAGTCAGAGGGAGATTGACAGTCATGTTTAGCTTCTTCCATTTTCTAATGATTGCTCCAACAGTGGACCTTTTTTCACCAAGCTGCTTGGCAGTTTCCCCGTAGCCCTTTCCAGCCTTGTGGAGGTGTACAATTTTGTCTCTAGTGTCTTTGGACAGCTCTTTGGTCTTGGCCATGTTAGTAGTTGGATTCTTACTGATTGTATGGGGTGGACAGGTGTCTTTATGCAGTTAACGACCTCAAACAGGTGCATCTAATTTAGGATAATAAATGTAGTGGAGGTGGACATTTTAAAGGCAGACTAACAGGTCTTTGAGGGTCAGAATTCTAGCTGATAGACAGGTGTTCAAATACTTATTTGCAGCTGTATCATACAAATAAATCGTGTAAAAATCATATATTGTGATTTCTGGATTTTTTTTTTTTAGATTATGTCTCTCACAGTGGACATGCACCTACGATGACAATTTCAGACCCCTCCATGATTTCTAAGTGGGAGAACTTGCAAAATAGCAGGGTGTTCAAATACTTATTTTCCTCACTGTGTGTATATATATATATATATATGTATACACTAGACTGTGTATGTATATATATATATATTTTTTTTTTTTACCTACACTAACCCGTCTTCACTAACTGACAGATGTATTTTATATTTCTAACTATCTATCTAGTTAGCTATCTATTTTTTATCAGACGTATGAAAGCTAGCTAGCTAAACTGCCTGTTTTCAGGAACCTAAGCTATCTCTCTAACACAGCTGTCCGCCGCCAACACACTACATACAGCCGCTGTACAAGCGGCTTTATATAGTGTGGGACGTGGATTGAGGCTGCTGTGCAGTGATTGGCTAAAGGCACACTGCCTTTAGCCAATCAAAGCTCTCACAGCAGGCCACCCGCTGATTGGCCAAAGCATGCAGGTCATGTGCATGCTTTGGCCAATCAGCGGGCGGCATTCCACGGCCATTTGAAAGCATTATGGGGCATGCGAAGTTGCCCCATAATGTTCGGGGAAACCCGAACGATCGAACAGCCGATGTTCGGGTCGAACTCATGTTCGACCCGAACATCAAGCTCATCCCTACTTGTAATTATCCCAACATGTTTCGGAGTCATATCCTTCTTCAGGGACAATTACATTGAGGGCTAGACATAATATTTCCTTCTAAAATTAGAACATAATATGCTGAAGTAATCAAACAACAGTCATGAATTCAATATTATCTACGTAAAAAGAGATACAAAAAATCCATTCAGGGTATGCAGTACACTTACACATGTGTACTCACTTGAGAGTGGCTGAAAGTAGTGGTTCACCTGCTAGCGGACCTCAGTCACACCATATCACACATCTGGACACACTGACTAGGCCGGCTCTTGTTTTTGTTGTTTTATTGGGGGAAATAACTTGGATGGGGATTAGGGTTTACTGTCGGATGCCTAGAGGAATTATAGTACAAAGTTTGCACATACAAGCCTGTATGTGTGCCCTGAAACTGCAGACTCTCCCTATGCAGACTATTACTCCTTCACCCTCCAGCTCAGTACTTAGTTTCCGGCCTAAAAGGAATTTATTCTCTGTTCTACACTGTGTTTAGCGCATGGTGAGGCCTACCCTGTCCCAGCAGGACCTCAGGAACACCCATTACAGGCAAGGGGCTCACAGGCCTACAACACCCAGCCATTTGCTGACTCCAGGTCCCCTAGACCTTCTCTTTTCCTCAGTGACTCTCTCCTTCCCTTGACTGACCTCCAAGGCTCCCACAGACTGTCCACTTTCCTCTCCCAGCCTGCTCCAGCACTTTCTCTCCTTCAGTCCCAGGGACCGTTACTCACCGCATCGGTGGGTTCCTTAAAGTCTCTCACTGTGTAGCACCTCCGCTGTTCTCCTGTTCCTCCTGTGCCTCTCCAAGGATCTGCCTCCTCCCTGATTGCACCTGAACTCCCAGGCCCCAAGGTCACCCTCCCCAGACTGGGGCCGCCTCCCAGGTAGGGGTCTGCTCCACAGCGCCACTGTTATATCTCTGACTTTCCACACTACTCCTTCCTGATTGGGCTGACTCAGAGTATTTAAGGAGGCCTGCCCCCTGGCAACCCTGCATGGAGATTGGTCAGGGCTCCTTAGAATAGGGTGACCAGATGTCCCCATTTTTCAGGGACAGTCCCTGGATCGAGGATACTGTCCCCAGACCAAGTCTGTCCCCAGTTTTGTCCCCAGATTGGATTTGATCAGGGGCCCAGGCAATTTCAAAGACAGTCAGTGCAGAATTAAAATACAAAAAACCTGAATTGCACATCCCCGCTCTGTCGCTCCTACTAGCTTAGAGGTGTGTATTTTTTCCATTATCTGTTCCCCCTTCTTATGATCATGTGCTGGTCAGAGCAAAGGTACCCAGGCAGAATGGAGGTCTGCCTATGTAAAGAAGGTAGATCACCGTTCTGTCAGTATGGAAGACATTGATCCTGTGTTCCTGCAAAGCAGGGACAGGGATCTATGCCTCCCCTTAGTAAAAGCACCTCCCCCACAGTGAGAAATCACTTGTTGGGCACACATTTAACCCTTTGATTGCCCTAGATGTTAACCCCTTTACAGCCAGTGTCATTAGTACAGTGACAGTGTATATTTTTAGCACTAATCACTGTATTAGTGTCACTAGTTCCCACTAAGTGTCAAAAGTGTCACTTAGTGTCTGGTTTGTCTGCCGCAATGTCGCAGTTGCCGCCACTACTAGTAAAAAAAAATGTCCTCGAATTTCATTTTTAAAATCTGGTCACCTTACCTTAGAATACTCCAGATGGCTCCACCTTTCTTCCAGCTTTCTGCCCAGAGACCAACACCAGGTGTCTGGATACAGAGAGGAAGGTTCTGGTAACCTCATCTGTTTAGTCCTCCCAATCCTCCCTGAGCCTCTCCTCCCAGCACATTACAGTCAGGCCTGACTAAATTTACCTTTCCTAGCCAAAAACCTGCTAGAAAAACGCACCTACACTATGGGGGCACTACACATGCATTGAGCAGCGCGAGCACAGCACATTCAAGCAGTCTGGCCAGGCATAGAAGATGGCCCTGCAGTGGATGTAGCGGCGTGACCACAAGAAGCATCCGGTGACTACACCAGCCAGGCCGCAGTAAGGGAATCTGCAGCCAAACAGTAGTAGGTAAGAGTCAGAAATATATATATATATATGTATATGTATAGTACCAATGGATTAAGGATCAGAATGACAAAATTCCGCCAATGGAGGAAAGGAGGTATCAAATGGTGGATAAGTACAGAGTGACTCAAATAGGTGGGGAAGTGATGGGTTTGCAATTAATGCAGAGTCTCCCCCATAGAGAAAGCAGAGAGCTGCGCATCATAAGTAAGGACGCTGATGTTACCTGTAATGGTGTGGTGGCGACGTGGGTCTCAGGCTGAGGTTGGTTGGGTTGAATGAGGCCCTGATGTGGAGTCACCTGGCCTAATAACCGACGTGTCCCAGAAGATTGGCGGGAGGGAGAGGTGAACTTCCTACCGGCTCCATGGCACCAGGAGAGGAAGTGGAACAGGGTCCCACCCCCCAAAAAAATGACATGCCAATTGTGGCATGTCAGGGGGTCAGCTACGCTTAAAGCGGAAGTTCCACTTTTGGGTGGAACTTCTCTTTGACATTCTTTAATGGTCACAAATATAAATCCAGTTTCTGTGCACCAAATACCTTTGCAAACACTGGTAATACCCTGCCAAAGTAGCAATGACATTATCAGTGGGCTGCATAAAGCTTGTGCAGAGCAGAGCTGGAGGTAGTACCAATCATGTTCTCCTACTACAGTCTACCCACAGAAAACTATGGTGGGGAGAGTTGGGCAAATACAAGACCAATCAACCTGCACACAGAAAAAGAACAGCAGTGATCAGTCTGAATTATAGGAAACCTCTGCACAGAAGCAAAATGCAGGAGATGTTTCATGCTGGATTACTGCAAAGATCTGGAAGAAAACAAAAAGAACACTGAGATGTCATTAAGAATATGGATGGAACTTGTATTTAAACCTAAAGCCTCGTACACACCAGCCGATGGTTGGTCAACCGAACGTCCAACTTTTGTCCTAATTGGGCAACGGCGGTTTGGTCTAGCGTACTGACATGAGTCAAGCAATCGGCCAATAAAGCCGAACTTAGTGACGTGTTATGAGCGTATAACAAGGAAGTTCAGGTGAATGTGATTTGTAAATTACGAACACAGGTTACACCACCGAACACTTCCTGGATTCCGAGCGTGCGTGTTTGCACTTCCAACTTTTTGTTGGCCAACTTCTGTACACACGAACCAACAATCGGCCAACGCCTTGTTGGCCAACACAAGTTTTCTAGTCTTCTCGTGCAACTTCTGTTGGATGACGATCGGATTTTCAGCTAACAGGTTGTTGGATGACCGTTGTTGACTGATAATCGGACCATGTGTACGGGCCTTTAGTTGAACGGTCCAGATTTCAGCGTTAAGCATGATAAGGAAATCAGATGGAAAAAAAACATTTTTGGAACGATCGTCTGATAATCTGATCAATAGTAAACAGCTTTACAAAGGCTATTATGATAGTTCATGCAAAATTATCCAAAGGACAAACAGGAAAATCTTTCTCATAAGATAACAGAACTAATGCTCGGAAATTACAGAACACATTTTATTGTAAGAATACAGCAGTTGCAGCCATCTTAAATAAGGGCAGATGATTCATGTAGCATTTACTTCTTGGAATCCATCTGCTCAGACATGCAGGCAGGAGTGTGTGCTTAGCTGAGTAAGCCCCTTTATCCCTTCTCCAGATGAAAAAAAATGAAGACTCCTGGGATGTATATCTTTCTATTTTTTTATTGTAGTGCTTAGCCCCAGAGGGGCTATTACCTAGGTCTCCCTACTACAGAGGCTGCCATCTGAGGCCCAGACTAGACATGTGCGGTTTGTTTAGTTCCAAATTAATATTCGGATAACATTTTCATATTCAAAGATTGGGATATATCCGAATATTCAAATTTTACCGAATTTCTGAACTTGGAATTAAAATTCTAATCCATATTTACATCACATTCCATTAGAATTCGAACTGTATACATATTTCTGACATCAAAGACTTTGTGTGTTATTAGAATACCATTTCGAAATAATGCTGTTTTTGTTAAGCCAAAGGTGAATTAAAGAGTCATTGTAATCATTTGATGAAGATTTTTCTTTTGTTTGTTCACTTTGCTGCATTTGAATTGAAAAAAATATAAAATTTGCGAATAAGAATTCAGAATAAGAATTTTGAATACGAATTCCGAATACGCATTGAACAAATCAACCAAATTTAACTAAATGGAATAACTAGATTAACTAATCCAAACTAAACTAAACTACATTTTTCGTAATGCACATGTCTAGCTCTTGTCTCCGTAGCTCTTTCCTAAGGGCTACAGCCCCAGGAGAACTAGAACCTCAAGCTGATCATTTGACTCTCTCTGTCCTATATTCTGGAAGCTTCTTTCAGAAGCAGGTGGAAGAAATCAAACACCAAGCCTGGAAACCCCGACCAGAGAAAAACAATCAATTGCTGCTCCATTGACTGCAGCAGTGGTGGCCCGTGCATTAAGGGCGCACGGGCGCCGCCCCCTATCCCTGGCGCCTCCCTCCTATCCATGCGCCCGGCCCCTTTCAGGACGCCGGACACATGGATTCCTATGGCGGGGTGGGGGGAGTGTTTTTTTTGAAGCACCTGACTAGAGCCCGAGGCTCTAATAGGCTTCAAAAAAGGGTGGGCTTGGGGCGCAGAGAGTGCGACTCGATCCCACCCAATTGTGTGACAATAGCAAATTAATTTTTGCTATTTTCACATTACAGTGCCTCCCTGCCAAACAGGAGCCAGGTCTGTGAGATCTGTTTCCCGATTGGCCAAAACCCCATGGCGATCCTATTGGATGCCTGGCGCTAAGGACAGGGAGGCACAAAGGATCCACCGCTGCTGCCCTACCCTGAGGAATGGAGGAGGGCACACAGCGGAAGAGACAGCAGCCGCTGCTGCTCTGCTTTACACTGTGGAGGACACACAGCCCAGTGGTAAGTGCCACTCCTATCGCAGGGGGGGTTCTCAGTGATGTGACAGCACCCCCGATGACTGAAAGCTGTGTCGCTGCGCAGCAGGGGGGGGAGGCATTCGGCCAGGTGCTCTCAGTGCTGCGAGTCCCACAGCAGTGGGGGGGTTGTGCTCTTGTTATTCTCTACCAGTGTAACTGGCTATACTATAATTAACTACTTCTCTCTTAGGGAATATGTGGAATGACAGCCCACATCCCTAGTACAATACTAACAGAAGAACCCTCTTAATGCTTAATGGGACTTTATAGGGCATAGATTCCACAAAAAAAGATCAGACAATTAATTAAAAGAATCTCATATGTATTATGTAGCAAGTTAAAATAGGGAGGTACAAAATCCCATAAATGCACTATGCAAAATTCTTGTTGATAAGTGTACACAGTACATATCTGAACCAAACCACTTGAAGCAATAATTCTCCCAAG
>BLSH010281356.1:518384-529143 GCA_018402905.1 Glandirana rugosa | reverse complement strand
AAAGAAAGGGGACTTCTTTTCCTTGTTGTGTACTGGAACTTTGCTCAACCTATCGTGAGCCACGTAAACATGAACTCACACAACGAAGTTCACCAAACCAAGTCTATACATGACACATGTGAATAGTTGTTCTTAAAACGTATCACGTAAATACCCTAAAACATGGAGGGATAAAATTGAACGATGTATTATGTATACTCTAAGAAAATTAATTAACAGACTAGAAAAAAACACCTTAGATACGGGATATTTCAGGGTAATTCGTAATTCTCCCAAGAAGACAATCATAACATGATCCCTACACCCGACAGTAAGGTGTATAGGGGATTCTCTCTTCGTCAATTAATATCATATCGGTCAATGTGACCATCTCTTATTATTCTCGTGTTGGGGGGAGTCCCACAGCAGTGGGGGGGGGGGGGTTGTGCTCTTATTATTCTCTACCAGTGTAACTGGCTATACTATAATTAACTGCTTCTCTCTTAGGGGATATGTGGAATGACAGCCCACATCCCTAGTACAATACTAACAGAAGAACCCTCTTAATGCTTAATGGGACTTTATAGGGCATAGATTCCACAAAAAAAGATCAGACAATTAATTAAAAGAATCTCATATGTATTATGTAGCAAGTTAAAATAGGGAGGTACAAAATCCCATAAATGCACTATGCAAAATTCTTGTTGATAAGTGTACACAGTACATATCTGAACCAAACCACTTGAAGCAACACACTCAAGTACAAATGCACCGAGTGCTATCCAACTCGTTTCAAGGTCATGTGTTGTTCCTTTTCTTCAGGGGAAAGAAAGTGGTAGTACATTAGTTGCTATCTATGATAAGCAAAAAGGGACATAAATACACATATATTTTAAAACAAATATCAATATGTACATCATATAAACATTCATAGAAATATAAATGTCTGAATGTAATGTGGTTACCAACCATTTAGAAAAATTAGTGGAGCGCATGGTCTTCTCAGTAAGATTGCACAGTATATGTATGGTAAAGTTGCTGCTGTGGCATGCCTTAGGTTGTCCACTGGGATGGAGAAACATCCATATGTCCCAGACTACGACCCATAAGGGAGGGTGACGGGAAGGAGAGAGGGGGAGGTTTTTGGGCCTTCTGCAGGCCAACCAGGCCAAGTCCTGGTACAGCCCTGATGATTAAATCTAGGGAGTGTACAAACAGATGGTTAAATTTAAATATGAGCTGGAGTTGATATAGGCATTTATATGGTATGGAAACTTCTAGCAACTAATGTACTACCACTTTCTTTCCCCTGAAGAAGAGGAACAATGCATGACCTCGAAACGCGTTGGATAGCACTCGGTACATTTAAGTGTGTTGCTTCAAGTGGTTTGGTTCAGATATGTACTGTGTACACTTATCAACAAGAATTTTGTAAAGTGCATTTATGGGATTTTGTACCTCCCTATTTTAACTTGCTACATAATAAATATGAGATTCTTTTAATTAATTGATCTTTTTCTGTGGAATCTATGCCCTATAAAGTCCCTTTAAGAGGGTTCTTCTGTTAGTACTGGCTATACTATATACCACCACCTGTGTAACTGGCTATACTATATACCACCACCTGCTTAACTGTCTATATATATACCCGTACCTGTGTAACTGGCTATACTATATACCCATACCTGTGTAATTTGGTTATATATCCCTACCTGTGTAACTGGCTATACTATATACCCCTACCTGTGTTACTGGCTATATACCCCTACCTGTGATACTGGCTATATTATTATTATTATTATACAGGATTTATATAGCGCCAACAATTTACGCAGCGCTTGATATACCCCAATCTGTGATGCTGGGGCTGTATTCTCTGCCCTGTGATGCTGGGGCTGTATACTCTTGTCCTGTGATGCTGGCTGTATACTCTGTCCTGTGAAGCTGAGCTGTATACTGTATCCTGTGATGCTGAGCTGTATACTCTGTCCTGTGATACTGAGCTGTATACTGTATCCTGTGATGCTGAGCTGTATACTCTCTCCTGTGATGCTGGGGCTGTATACTCTGTCCTGTGATGCTGGGGCTGTATACTCCTGTCCTGTGATGCTGAGCTGTATACTGTATCCTGTGATGCTGAGCTATATACTGTGTGCTGTGATGCTGGGGCTGTATACTGTGCCCTGTGATGCTGGGGCTGTATACTCCAGTCCTGTAATGCTGGGGCTGTATATTCCTGTCCTGTGATGCTGGCTGTATACTGCTGTCCTGTGATGCTGGGGCTGTATACTCTGTCCTGTGATGCTGGTCTGTATATACCCTGTCCTGCCATGCCGAGTTGTATACTCTGTCCTGTGATGCCGAGCTGTATACTCCTGACACAATATGTTGAATACAGGGGACGGAATGGGTGAATTCTGTAAGGGGTGGGGCTTATAAGAAGTGGGAGGGGTCAACAAGGAAGTACGGGGTCTTGCGCCCCCTCCCATCCTAAAACTTCACCAGCCACCACTGGACTGCAGTGGAGCCAAGAACTGAATTTATCACAGCAGCCTAACTAGAGGAAGTGTGCTACATTATCAAGCAGCATAAGGATTAAAATAGTTGATTGTGAGAGTTTAGTTCTGCTTTTATGGTTGACAAAGAGTGCTATTGCTGCTTATCTCATTGTACAGCCGCAATAAATCTTTTAAATGTGCTGATATCCAGTGTGATCTCTACATTGATTGAGATGAGGTTTGGAGGTCTGCCAAAGGTCTACTTTCTATGGATGAACTAACTTACCTTTCTTCATTACGGTCCTCATACTTGCTATCAATTATGTTGTTTGTTTTTTTGCTCTTTCAGGCTGCCAGCAGAATGCAACCACAGGAAAAATCCACCAGACTTTTGGAGTACTCCCTAATAGATGGAACTGTATAACTGAATCTTCATTTTTTTTCTTACAAATAATAAATGCTTTATAATAATAAATGTGTTAATGTATCTTATATTTGTGTATTGAGATCTAAAATCACACTATCTTAATTAGAGTAGTTAATACATTCTTTGTATCCCTCTACTGAAGGTGGCAAGGAGATAGGGACAATATAAACGATCCATAAGACCGCATATAGAGAATTAGTAGAGTTGGGTGGAACCAAGGAAGCAAGGTCCATAAAAACATGGATGAGCGAGTTTGGGGTGGAGGAACTTGACTGGCCTGCACAAAGTCCTGACCTCAACCCGATAGAACACTTTTGGGATGAATTAGAGTGAAGACTGCGAGCCAGGCCTTCTCGTCCACATCAGTGCATGACCTCACAAATACGCTTCTGGAAGAATGGTCAAACATTCCCATAGATAAACTCCTAAACATTGTGAACAGCCTTTCCAGAAGAGTTAAAGCTACCATAGCTGCAAAGGGTGGGCAAAGTCAATATTAAACCTTACGGACAAAGACTGGGATGCCAATAAAGTTCATGTGCGTGTGAAGTCAGCCACCACATCATTTTCACCTCCAAGCTGGGCTGCCAGATTTAGGGTTAAATGCGAGGTGGTCCCACATGGGCTGGGAAGTATGAAGTGAGGTAGAAGGAGGAAATCCCCCCTCACTAAGTCATTCTGACTACATTACATGCTGCTTTGAGAATACATTAATCAGTCACTATAATGGCAAAGCTTCAAACATGTCCCTTCAACAGAAGTAGGTGAATGATGAACATGTTGAGTGGGGAAGGTAAAGTGCTAGAATTTAGACCTATGTATTGCTACCTTTAGTATATTAGCTATTTAGATATATTGTAAATGTACTGTAAAATCAATAGAAAATATGCCCTATGTAACATGGGATGGATGATAGGCATACAACAAGTTCTTGGTCCACAGTACACAGTCACGAAATGTAATCCCCTTCATATCAGGAGATGCTGTAAAAATCATTCAAGTTCATATGAGAAGATCACTTTAACTGCTTCCTGCCCGGCCTATAATAACGTCTTTGATTGGTGATATCTCAATGATACCTGCAGCTGCAGGCATCATTGAGATATCGTTCTTTTCAGCTGGCGATTCCCTTCACCGTACGAACAATCATAGTGGCTGTCCAGCCGCTTTATCATTCTTACAGGCAGCGGGAGGGGGCAACCCCCCTCCCACTGCCCTCCGGTGCCTCTACCGGCTCAGATGAGCGATCGGTGAGCCGGGGAAGGGAACCGCCACGCGCAGTAGGAAGTACCATAGGGATCCAAGGGACAGATGGTCCCTGGTCATCTCTATGGCTCTCGGAGGCCCGGGCGTGACGTCACAACGTCACGTCCGGGCCGGCAACAGTAAACACAGTCAGGTTTCCGGCTAGAAAGTATCAGATCGCTAATTTTTTTTTTTTTTTTTGATCTGATGCTTTCCAGTTTGGAGGAGAGGTGTGGAGTCTTATAGACCCCACATCTTTCCATAAGGAGTACCTGTCATGCAGTATTCCTATTACAAGGGATGTTTACATTCCTTGTAATAGGAATAAAAGTGATCATGTTTTTTGTTTTTTAAAGGGAAAGTGTAAAAATAAAAAAAATAACATAAACAATAAAAAAAAAAATTAAAGTGCCCCCGTCCCCGCAAACTCGCACACAGAAACGAACGCATACATAAGTCGCGTACACATATGTAAACGACGTTCAAACCACACATATGAGGTATCACCAAGAATTTTAGAGCGAGAGCAATAATTCTAGCAATAGACCTCCTCTGTAACTCTAAACATGTACCCTGTAAAAAATTTGAAGGCGTTTCCTATGGTGATTTTTAGGTACCGAAGTTTGGCACCATTCCACGGGTGTGCACAATTTCAAAGCGTGACATGTTAGGTATCTATATACTCGGCGTAACATCCTCTTTCATATTATACAAAAAAAATTGGGCTAACTTTACTGTTTTTTTTTTTTTTTTTTTTTTAATACATGAAAAAGCGTTTGAAAAATGCCTGCGCAAATACTGTGTGAGATAAAAAGTTGCAATGACCGCCATTTTATTCCCTAGGGTGTCTGCTAAAAAAACATGTAATGTTTGGGGGTTCTGAATAATTTTCTAGCAAAAAAATGATGATTTTTACATGTAGGAGCGAAGTGCCAGAATAGGCCCTGTATGGAAGTGATAAAGTAATAATCTTCAATAGGGATGGGCGAAAGGTTTGGCCCGAGCATAAGTTCGGGCCAAACTTTCGCTGTTTGGTCGTTCGGCGAACAAACGGGTCATTAGACCGTTTGTTCGGCCCCCGAATCGACCACAATGCATTGCGGTGCTGAACAGTGCATTGCAAGCCCTGATTGGCTGAAGCAGTGAAAGCTTCAGCCAATCAGGGCACAGAGCACTAATTGGACACTGGCATCATAACTTTATCCAATCACGGCTCATACCCGCCCCACAATATAAAAGTATTCTTTCAATGGCAGCCATTTTCAGTGTGATTTCGGCATGGAGAGAGATAGAAAAGGGCTCTGTTCAGTGCTATTATTTAGTTAGTGTGCTATACTGTGCTATTGTGCTTCAATTGTCAGTGTAGAATATTAGTTTAATTTCAGTGTAGGGATAGTGTGAGTGTAGTGAGGACCATCATTCAGCTTTGCATAGTGTGCAGCTAGAGTAGGAACAGCTCAGATAGTATCACTGTAGTGACGGTTGAACACTGTATATTTGATTGCGTTACTGCAAGCTTAACGCCATTTACTTCTGTGTGCGTTACTGCAAGTTTAACACCATTTACTTCTGTGTGCGCAATTGCAAGTTTAACGCCATTTACTTCTGTGTGCATTACTGCCAGTTTAACGCCATTTACTTCTGTATGTGTTACTGCCAGTTTAACGCCATTTACTTCTGTGTGCGTTACTTCCAGTTTAACGCCATTTACTTCTGTGCGCGTTACTGCCAGTTTAACGCCATTTACTTCTGTGTGCGTTACTGCCAGTTTAACGCCATTTACTTCTGTATGTGTTACTGCCAGTTTAACGCCATATAGTTTTGTGCATTACTGCCAGTTTAACACTTCTGTGTGCATTACAGCCAGTTTGACGCCATATAGTTTTGTGCGTTACTGCCGGGTTTAACGCCATTTACTTCTGTGTGCTTTACTGCACGTTTAACTCCATTTACTTCTGTGTGTGTTACTGACAGTTTAACGCCATATATAGTTCTGTGTGCATTACTGCCAGTTTAACGCCATTTCGTTTTGTGTGTTACTGCAAGTTTAAAGCCATATAGTTTTGTGTACGTTACTGCCAATTATAACGCAATATAGTTCTGTGTGTGTTACTGCCAGTTTAATGCCATATAGTTTTGTGCGTTACTGCAAGTTTAACGCCATATAGTTTTGTGTGCGTTACTGCCAGTTTAATGCCATATAGTTCTGTGTGCGTTACTGCCAGTTTAACACCATATAGTTTTGTGCGTTACTGCAAGTTTAACGTCATATCGTTTTGTGTGCGTTACTGCCAGTTTAATGCCATATAGTTCTGTGTGCATTACTGCCAGTTTAATGCCATATAGTTTTGTGCATTACTGCAAGTTTAACGCCATATCGTTTTGTGTGTGTTAATGTCAGTTTAATGCCATATAGTTTTGTGCGTCACTGTACGTTTGACGCATTATATTGTAATATATTATAGTGTGTCTGTGTAGTGTGAGTAAAGTGCACCAAACACCACTTTACACTAATTAAAGTGCATCTACTTACAGATTGCCACTTCTTATTTACATTTGCTAATAAGCAATGCCCCCTTCCTCCCAATAATGTCTAGGAGGACAACAAGGAGAGGCAGACATTCCCTTGGCACTGTAAGGGGGGCAGCAACAAATGTGTCCACAGGCAAAGGTGGACATGGTGGTCAGTCCTCAGGCAGGGCATCATTTCCTCTGTTTAGTGAGTTTTCCTGTGCTATCCAGCCACCGCATGCAGAGGATGTGGTGGACTGGCTTACTAAACCTTCCTCTTTCATGCAAGCAGAGACAAGTGTGCAGTCCCCTGCAGTTGCCGGAGTAGATAAACCTGCTTGTCCACATCCTGCCATAGCCCCAACATCAGCCATGGAGGAGTCAGCTGAGTTATTTGACCACAGCGTCAGCCACTTGCTCCTTGATGATGCCCAGCCATTACTGAATTCAGATGCTGGTTCTGAGGTTGAGGATGAAAGGAACATTAACCTAGAGAGAGGGCAGAACACTGGTAGACAACTTGGCATTCATGTTCCCAAAGCCGCAGCATATTGCCAAGTTGTCTCCAGTGGTAACGGTGATGATGAAGATGGAGCATATGGAGATGATGAGGTCACTGATGCAACTTGTGTGCCAGATAGATCAGAGAAGGAAGCTGAAGGTGAGGCGGAACAACCCCAAGGAGGCCGACATCAAGAAAGAGTAGGGAGCAGCCACCCTATTCCACCACATTCTGCAACTGTTATCTCCTGGCCCACTTCCCAAAGTTCAGCTGTCTGGGCCTTTTTCAGCACATCTGCAGCAGATCACACTGTTGCTATCTGCAAACTGTGTCTCAGGCACATCAAATGTGGCAAAAACACCAGCCATTTGGGTACCTCATGCTTAACAAGGCATTTAATGTCCAACCACTCAGCATTGGCAAGAGCACCTAAAAGCCACACAATAGGGGCACAAATCTGTCCCTCCTCCATGCCCACTTCACTCTGCCCCTGCTATACAGAGTCATTACATCTCAGCAGCCTCCACTGGCAGGGATGATGGTATAGCACAGGATGTCCCAGGTCCTAGCAGCACATCTGTCAGCAGCACACCATCAGCTGTAGACTGTAGCCGGTAAATTTCTCTGCCCCGTCTGCTGCAGCGGAAAAAAAAATACAGTACCTGCCACCCACATGCCCAGCGTCTAAATGCAAGCTTGTCAAAGCTGCTGGCTGTCCAACTTCTGTCTTTCAGCCTGGTGGATTCTGCCCTCTCCCGTGAATTTACACAATGTGCTATACCACAATGGCAGGTTCCCAGTCCCTACTACTGTGACAGGAGTCACTTTGGACGGGGGGCTTGTGGAACCCAGATTACCTCAGAGAGGTTGGGAGGCTCCTTGTCCAGCTCCCTGGAGCCCTCTTATGTGTAAGTCACCCTGTGTCTTTTAGGGGCCCAGGGTGGCCGAGAACCCTAGTCTGATCTATACTGGTCAGACTCACCACACAACCACACCAGACTTAGCCTTCTTTTTTATCCCTGTTATCCCTGTTATCCCAATGTTCTGTCTACCTTGGGAGCAAGGTATTATGCAATGTGCGTATGTGTGTGTATTAACTCTGAGAAGAGAGAGTGGTTTTCTCCAATAGCCTCCCTGCTGATAAGGTGGTCTGCTGTTGAAAAGTTTAATGTACCTGTGTGTCTATTGTTACCCTGCCCTGAATAATTATGCAGAGGGGAGGAGGGTTGTCCTGAGTGTATTTCTCTGTGTATGTGTGTTACAATAAACAGTTTTTGTTTTTGCCCTACACTGAACTGAACTGTGAATGGGAAGGGGAAAAAGGGACCTTGGATCGACTGGTTCTGGACCAAGGAAGCATTTACGCGGCCATATTCTTGTTGAGAATGGAGTTCCCTGACAGCTACTTTTCAGGTAAGGTCATTCCATCTCTCTACCATCACGTGGAAGGGAATGTCCTGGCATCGTTGGGCAAGGCAGTCACCCGTAAAATCCACCTTACTGCTGACACGTGGTCCAGCAAGCATGGGCCGGGATGATATATTTAGTTCACAGCACACTGGGTAATGCTGCTTACAACACGGAAGGATGCAGGACAGGGCTCGGTGCTGCAGCTTGTTGTGCCCCTACATCTCCATACAGCTGGCGGTGATGGTGCCAGACCTGTGAGCTTGACCCCCTCCTCCTACACCACCTCCATGCCCTCCTCTGCAGAATTGTCCTATGAACATCAGGTACCCCCTAAGCGTTCA
The DNA here is from genome assembly GCA_018402905.1 of Glandirana rugosa. NCBI lineage: Eukaryota > Metazoa > Chordata > Amphibia > Anura > Ranidae > Glandirana > Glandirana rugosa. The sequence goes on along the minus strand of BLSH010281356.1, from coordinate 520,230 downwards.
AAGGACTATCTCATGAGTCAGGCTAAAAGGTGCCATGCAGTGCTTCAGCTGGTGTGTCTAGGGTACAGGAAGTACACCAGAGCAGAGAGTCTTGCAGCTCTGCAGGGACAGGCCCAGAGGTGGTTCATACCACACCAGGTGGAGCCAGGAATGGTGGTGTGCGATAATGGCTCAAACCTCCTGTGCGCCCTTAGACAGGGAATGTTGACACATGTGCCATGCCTGGCTCATGTCCTCAATTTGGTGGTGCAGCGTTTCCTAAATACGTACCCAGGGTTAGAAGATGTGCTAAAGCTGGCCAGAAGAGTCTGTAGCCATACACAGCCAGTGCTCAGTTGGCTGAAATTCAGCGGGAATTCCACCTGCCCGTAAATCTGTTTGACAGGTGCATATCCTTGCAATTTTTTTTTTGCCTTCATCAAGAGCTCCTCTATAGGGTTATGGTGGGAAGGCACCACCGACAGCCAAAAACTAATTTTTCTGCACCTGTTTGACAGGTGCATATCATTGCAATTTTTTACAGCAAGGCCAATTCTTACTTTCATCAAGAGTACCTCTATAGGGTTACGGTGGGAAGGCGCCACCAACACCCAAAGATCAATTTTTCTGCACCTGTTTGACAGATGCATATCATTGCAATTTTTTTTTACAGAAAGGCCAATTCTTGCCTTCATGAAGAGCACCTCTATAGGGTTATGGTGTGAAGGCACCACGGACACCCAAAGCCCAATTTTTCCGCACCCGTTACTTCTATCCAAACTCAAAGTGACACCAGAATTTATCCAAAAAAATCTCTAATCTTGTTCCCAGTGCACTACATTGTGGCCTCGTCATACACACTGGCTCCCCAGCTGTTGCTGAGCAAAATAAAGGCAGCTTGCAGGGAAAATGTCATTTTTTTTGGCTTTATAAATGCAATTATTGCTGCAGCAGATTCTAGACTCTAGAATCTAGATTCTAGATTGTACAAATCTTCCACTTTACAGATAGACTAAGGGGAACCCCCAGGCACTATATTGGAAGGAATTTTTCGTTTTTATGCTTTCACTTTAAAAATCAAAAAATCTCTGCTCATTTAAAAATTAAGTTTTTTACAAGCCTTCAAAATGGGCACTTTTGATTTTTGACGTTTGGGTCCCATTGACTTTAATGGGGTTCGTTATTCGGGGCCGAAAGTTCTGGTGCAAACTGAACAGGGGTCAGTTCGGGCCATCCCTAATCATCAATCCCAATACGTAGCCCTGCTGATTTCAAAGCTTTTAATTTATACATTCATCCCTCTTCACATCAGAGTTAACTCTTTAGATTGTTCTCTTCACATCAGGAACCATTTTATCATGTACTATTTATTTACATAAGGAGCCCACACTTGTAACTTTAGGATCTCCCTTTAATTCATCACATAAATTCCCCAATTCATATCTCCCCCTCCCCCCCCTTTAAAACATTAGAGTCTGCATTCCCCCTTCACATCATAGTCTTATACTAAGATGGATGGAGGTGGACCAGGTCTTGAGGGAGTTGTAATTTATATCTTAGAATGTTATTTATAAACCTAATTACAGTCTGGCCTATATCTTGGAGTAACATTTGCATTCATCAGCCAGGAAGCTGCGCATGGGACGTACTTGGACATTCCAACATGACAATGATCCAAAACAGAGGGCCAAGTCAACCTGTCATTGACTACAGCAGAATAGAGTGAAGGTTCTGGAGTGGCCATCTCAGTCTCCTGACCTCAATATTATAGAGCCATTCTGGGGAGATCTCAAATGTGCAGTTCATTCAAGACAGCCCAAGAAACCTTTAAGAACCCGACAGAACTTACTTGACGTGTAAACTCTAG
>BLSH010281356.1:495914-518374 GCA_018402905.1 Glandirana rugosa | reverse complement strand
TCAACACATAAATTCCCCAATACATATCTCCCCCCCCCCCCCCCCTTTAACATTAGAGTCTGCATTCCCCCTTCACATCATAGTCTTATACTAAGATGGATGGAGGTGGACCAGGTCTTGAGGGAGTTGTAATTTATATCTTAGAATGTTATTTATAAACCTAATTACAGTCTGGCCTATATCTTGGAGTAACATTTGCATTCATCAGCCAGGAAGCTGCGCATGGGACGTACTTGGACATTCCAACATGACAATGATCCAAAACAGAGGGCCAAGTCAACCTGTCATTGACTACAGCAGAATAGAGTGAAGGTTCTGGAGTGGCCATCTCAGTCTCCTGACCTCAATATTATAGAGCCATTCTGGGGAGATCTCAAATGTGCAGTTCATTCAAGACAGCCCAAGAATTTCCAGGAACTGGAGGCTTTTTGCCAAGAGGAATGGGCAGCTTTATCATCTGAGAAGATAAAGAGCCTCATCCCTGTGAAGACTTCAAGCTGTCATTGATGTTAAAGGGGGCAATACACGGTGTTAACAACTGGGGTATATAAACTTTTGATCAGGGTCATTTGAGTAGTTTCTGTTGTCATTATGATTTAAGAAGAGTAAACACATTTGATTGATAATAAATGGCTTCAGCCATACACTAACCATAAGTGAAAGAAATGTTTTTGTGTTATCATTCATACTCTCTGAAAAATGGCCAAGAAATCATAAATTCTGACAGGGTGTGTAAACTTGTGAGCACAACTTTTTTTAACCCCTTGCCGACCGCCGATCGGCAATTGACGGCGACAAGGTGGCTCGTGAGTGCAAATCGCCGTCATGCGACGGCGGCCGCGCTCACGAGCCTAGTGAGCGCGCGTGCGCCGCCGGAGGCGCGCCTGCGCGCTCACTGTGTTCGGGGAGGGCCAGGGAGTGGGTGCGGCGGCTTCGATTGCCGTCGGCTACCCGCGATGGCCCCCCCGGAGCGAAGGAACGGAGGTCCGTGTATGTAAACACGGACCTCCGTTCTGTGTGAGGGGGAAGGGCTGTGATCACAGCCTCCCTGTATACGAAGGCTGTGACCACTTCCCTTCCCCAGCTAGGGCAGTCCCCACACAGTAAGAACACGCCCAGGGAACACAGTTAACCCTTAGAGCGCCCCTGCAGGTTAACCCCTTCACTGCCAATGACATTTACACAGTAATCAGTGAATTTTTATAGCACTGATCGCTGTATGAATGCCAATGGTCCCAAAAAAGTGTCAAAATGTTCCGACATGTCCGCCCCAATATCGCAGTACCGCTAAAAATCGCAGATCGCCGCCATTTCTAGTAAAAAAAAATAAAAAATAAAAACCCCAAAAATGAATTCTCATCATTCGTAAACGCGACCACTTTTGCGCAAACCAATCAATGAACGCCGATTGCGATTTTTTTTATCACAAATATGAGGAAGAATATAAATCGGCCAAAACCGATGAAAAAAAATGTTTTTTTATATTTTTTTTTTGGATTTGTATTTTAGCAAAAAGTAAGAAATTAGTTTTTTTTTTTGCAAAATTGTCGCTCTTCTTTTGTTTATAGCGGTGACCAGAAATGACGCAGAGGTGATCAAATACCACCAAAAGAAAGCTCTATTTGTGGGGAAAAAAGGACGCAAATTTTGTTTGGGTACAACGTCGCACGACCGCGCAATTGTCAGTTAAAGCGACGCAGTGCCGAATCGCAAAAAGGGCTCCGGTCCTAAAGTTGGAAATCCTTCCGGGGCTGAAGTGGTTAAATAGAAAATTACTTAGAACCCCCAAACATTATATATATTTTTTCAAACACCCTCGAGAATAAAATGGCAATCGTTGCAATACTTTTTGCCACACGGTATTTGTGCAGCAGCCTTTCAATCGCGATTTTCAAAAAAAAATCACCTTTTTGAGTTAAAAAATAAAACAACAGTAAAGTTAGCCCAATTTTTTGTATATTGTGAAAGAGGATGTTATGCCGAGTAAATAGATACCATACATGTTACGGTTGAAAATTGCGCACACTCGCGGAACGGCGACAAACTGCGGTACTTGAAAATCTCCATAGGTGACGCGTTAACATCTTTTAACAGTTACCAGGTTAGAGGTGCAGTATGTGTTTTCTTTGCTGCACGAGCATGTTACGTTTGAAAATTGTGCACACTCGCAGAATGGCGACAAACTCCGGTAACTTAAAAATCGACGCTTTCAAATTTTTTAACAGTTACCAGGTTAGAGGTGCAGAGGAGGTCTTTTGCTAGAGTACGACTTACGTATGCGTTTTCTTTGCTGCACGAGCTCGCGGGGACTGTGGCGCTTTAAAAAATATATATACCTATATATATTTTTTTTTAATTTTTTTTTATTTTAACACTGTTCCTTAAAAAAAAAAAAAAATCTGATCACTTTTATTGCTATCACAAGGAATGTAAACATCCCTTGTGATAGTAATATATGGTGACAGGTACCCTTTATGGAGGGATGGAGGGGTCTAAAAGACCTGCTCTAAAAAACGGTACCAGGGTATAGCCTGTAGCTGCAGACTATACCCTGATACTTCCACTTAAAGCAGCCACCATTTATAAACAGCGATTCGCATTAAGTGGTTAAACTAATTTACAACAGCAGGGTCCGTTCCTGCGGCCAACAAAAGTAACTGCAAGGGGTTACAGTGTTCTGGGACCGAAAACACCCAAGGCCCAATTTTTCACCACCCGTCATCACAATTTTTAACCACTTAACGCGAATGGGCATTTATAAATGGTGGCAGCTTTCAGTGTATGTATCGGGGTATAGCCTTGCAGCTACAGGCTATACCCCAGTACTGTTTTTTAGAGCAGGCGGATGGCTATCCGATGATAACAGCCGATCTCGGGCTCTGTCTTTATCCCAGACAGCGGGAGGGTCCACCCCCCCCCCCCCCGCCACCGTCCGCTGCTCTTCTCCGGTCTCCTGTCCCACTGGGAGAACAGACGGGAGACCGGAGCTCCGATCCAACGCTTCTGGCCACTGTGTGGAGCCCCTGTGTAGTCCGGAATCGGCTTAAATCGGCACTCCTTCATACATTTCCAGAAGCAACGTCACTTCCGGTTTACTTGGTGGCAAACGGCGCAAGGTTTTTAAAAAAAATTACAGTATTCAGAATCACCGTTTTTGGTGATCTGAATACTGTGAAGTGCAAAGACCCCCCATCCCTGCATAACAAGGCACCTGTCACCATATATTACTATCACAGGGGATGTTTACATTCCTTGTGATAGCAATAAAAGTCATCAGATTTTTTTTTTAAACAGTGTTAAAAAAAATAAATAAATAAAAAAATGTAAAAAAAAAATTTAAAGCGCCACCGTCCTCGCGAGCTTGCGCAGCAAAGAAAACACATACGTAAGTCACACCCACATATGAAAACGGTGTTCAAACCACACATGTGAGGTATTGCCGCGATCGCCAGAGTGTGAACAATAATTCTATCAAAAGACCTCCTCTGCACCTCTAGCCTGGTAACCGTTAAAAATGTTAAAGCGTCGCCTATGGAGATTTTTACATACCGGAGTTTGTCGCCATTCCGCAAGTGTGTTTTCATCTGTAACATATATGGTATCTATTTACTCGGCATAACATCCTTTCACAATATACAAAAAAATTGGGCTAACTTTTCTGTTGTCTTGTTTTTTAACTCAAAAAATTGTGCTTGAAAGACCGCTGTGCAAATACCGTGTGACAAAAAGTATTGCAATGATTGCCATTTTATTCTCTATGGTGTTTGAAAAAAAATATATAATGTTCTAAGTAATTTTCTAGAAAAAAAAAAAGATTTTAACTTGTAAACAACAAGTGTAAAAAAGGGCTTCGGGCCTTAAGTGGTTAAACTAATTAACAACAGCAGGTCCATTCCTGCACCCAACAAGAGTAACTGCAAGGGGTTACAGTGCTCTGGCACCGCCAACACCCAAGGACCAGTTTTTCAGCACCTGTTTGACTGGGGCATGTCATCAGAATTTTTAAACGAATTTACAACAGCGGGGCCCGCACCAAAATAAAAAAGTAAAAAACTGCATAGGGTTCCCCCCCAAAGTCCGTAACAGACCCTTCAGGTCTGGTATGTATTTTAAGGGGAACCCCGCCCAAAATAAAGAAAAATTGCATAGGGGTCCCCCCAAAGTCCATACCAGGCCCTTTAGGTCTGGTATGGATTTTAAGAGGAACCCTGCGCCAAAATTAAAAAAAAAAATTGCGTAGGGGTCCCCCCAAAGTCCATACTAGGCCCTTCAGGTCTGGTATGGATTTTAAGGGGAACCCCGTGCCAAAATTAAAAGAAAAAATTTGCTTAGGGGTCCCCCCAAAAGTCCATACTAGGCCCTTCAGGTCTGGTATGGATTTTAAGGGGAACCCCGCGCCAATTTTTTTTAAAAAATGGTGTGGGGTCCCCCCAAAATCCAAACCCGATCCTTATCCAAGCACGCAGCCCTGGCATGGCAGGAGGGGGTGGGGACGAGCAAGCGCCCCCCCCCCCCCTCCGAAACAACACCAGGCCAGATGCCCTCAACATGGGGAGGATGCTTTGAGGTCACCCCCAAAGCACCTTGTCCCCATGTTGATGGGGAGAAGGGCTTCATCCCCGCAACCCTGGCTGGTGGTTGTGGGGGTCTGTGGGCAGGGGGCTTATCAGAATCTGGAAGCCCCCTTTATTAAGGGGGCCCCCAGATCCCGACCCACCCTATGTGAATAGGTATAGGGTACATTGTGCCCATACCCATTCACCAAAAAAGGAGTGTAGTGGTAAAAAAACAAGAAACAGTTTTTGACAAGTCCTTTATTGTGCAAAATAGCTTTTCTTCTTTCTTCCTCCATCTTCTCCTGGCCCAGTTCTTCTTCTGTTCTTCTGCTTCTTCTTTTAGTCTTCTTCCTTCCTCTCTTCGTCTTCAATCTTCATCTTCTTCTTCTTTCACCGCTCTCCCCACTGCTGCAGCCCAGCCCCTGCGCGTCTCCCAGAATGGGCGGTCTTCATAATGGCTTCTTTTATAGGAAGGGGCGGGGCCACCCAGTGATGTAACCAAGCTAACCCGCCCCCTTCTAACGTCATGCGCTGTCAGAGGGGGCCAGTCACACATTTACGTCGCCGGGTGGCCCCGCCCCTTCTTATAAAAGAACTGTCATTATAAAGACCGCCCATTCTGGGAGACGCGCAGGGCCGGGTTGCAGCAGCGGGGAGAGCAGCGGTGGTGAAAGAAGAAGGAAGAAGAAGATGAAGATTGAAGATGAAGAGAGGAAGCAAGAAGACTGAAAGAAGAAGCAGAAGAAGGACCGGGCAGGAGAAGATGGAGGAAGACCAGAGCAAGAAAGAAGAAGAGCTATTTTACACAATAAAGGACTTGTCAAAAACTGCCTCTTGTTTTTTGTACCACTACACTCCTTTTTTGGTGAATGGGTAGGGGTACAAAGTACCCCATACCTATTCACATAGGGGGGGCCGGGATCTGGGGGCCCCCTTATTAAGGGGGGCTTCCAGATTCCGATAAGCCCCCCCCACTAGCAGACACCCACAAGCACTGGCCAGGCTTGTGCGGAAGAGGCTCTTGTTCCCATGAACATTGAGGTCCCCCAAAGCACCCATGCTCCCCATGTTGAGGGCATGTAGCATGGTATGGTTCAGGAGGGGGGGGGCGTTTGCCCGTCCCCTCCATCCTAACCGGCCAGGGCTGCATGCTCGGATAAGTGTCTGGTTTGGATTTTAGGGGGACCCCAACGTCAATTTTTTTTTAAATGTGGCAAGGGGTTCCCCTTAATATCCAAACCAGACCCGAAGAGCCTGGTTTGGACTGGGGGGAGAACCCCACGCACTTTTGTCAGCGATTTTTTTTGTATATTTCCAGGAACCGGCAATACATTACAGCCACAGTTTTAAATGACAATTTTTCCTATGGAAATGTAATTTTGCTCTGGCTATGTTCTACACCTCGCAGAGATGAGTCCTTTTACAGACAGACTAAGGACACCCTCCAGGCACAATATTTAAATTAATTTTTCCTTTTTTTTTTCACTTTAACCACTTCAATACTGGGCACTTAAACCCCCTTCCTTCCCGGACCAATTTTCAGCTTTCAGCGCTGTTGCAGTTTGAATGACAATTGCGCGGTCATGTGACACTGCGCCCATATGAAATTTTTATCATTTTTTTCACACAAATAGAGCTTTCTTTTGGTGTTATTTAATCACCCCTGGGTTTTTTATTTTTTGCGCTATAAATTAAAAAAAGATTAAAATTTTTAAAAAACAATGCATTTTTCTGCGTTTCTGTTATAAAATTTTGCAAATAAGTAATTTCTCTTCATAAATTTTGACCAAAATGATACTGCTACATTTCTTTGGTAAAAATAACCCAAATTGGAGTTTATTTGGTGTTGGCGGACAGACAGATGTTTTGGGGACTGTGACAGATGTGACGGGACAGACAGATGTTTTGTGTATGGTGACAGATGTGACGGGGACATACAGATGTTTGAGGACTGTGACAGATGTTTTGGGGACATACAGATGTTTTGGGGACTGTGACAGATGTTGTGTATGGTGACAGATGTGATGGGGGACATACAGATGTTTTGGGGGCTCTTTTATGGGGACACTTATGTGTACAGGGACAGGGGTATCAGTGTGCTTGGTGCACTGTGTGGGGGGCGATCTGTGACAGCTTTCTGCATGAAATCCTCATCATGCAGAAAGCTGTCACAGAGCTGCAGCTCCCCCCCTTCACCCCCCCGCACTGAGCTCTTACTGAGCTCGGCGGGGGAGAACTGTCACAGAGACGTTCGTCTCTGTTTGCAATGTGACGGCTGTGATTGGACACAGCCGTCACATGATTGGGAGGGCCTGTCACTGCGCCCGTATCCCGATCTCTGCTCAGCTGGGTCCTGTGATCATAATGATCACAGGATCCAGCAGCCACGCGCTGCGAGCTCCCGTTCTGCAGGACGTAAATACACGTCCTGTCAGAACGGGGAAGCTCCCACCCGGCCGTATATGTACAGTGGCCGGGTGGGAGGTGGTTAAGCATTATTAAAATCACTGCTCCTGAAAAAACGATTGATTTAAAAACTTTTTTTTTCATTGATACATGTCCCCTAGGGCAGGACTCGGGTCCCCATACACTTTTTAGGGCAATAACATTCATGTTCAGGTAACCAAGACTTTAATGGTGATAGAATGTTCGTGCAAACTTTTTGTCTGTTTGCATGATCGGCTCATCGCTAGTGAGGGGTTAGAGACTCACAACAGAGCAGAAAAGAAAAGCATTATTGAAGAATTATTTAAAGTTTCCTGGTGGGAGGAGCCCCTCCCAGGTGGCAGGCTTCAAAGAAAAAAAACAAACAAGGCAAACTTCACCCAAGTGTCCTTCCAGTGGCCAAGTCCCTTCCACAGGTGCACGGGGTGGCAGGCTTGTTTGACCTGCAGTTCAGAGGAAAGTGCATACGCCGCTGTTCTAACATTACATGAAGTGTGCAGCATAGTCTGTACTACATCAAAGTTCTACACATAATAATGAGGATCAGGCAATCTCACCCGCTGGTCCCCCTTTCCATGAACTGAAATAGAGTAGCTCCTTGCAGGCTGATTGGGCTTCACAGTCATCACACAATCCTTCTTTATAGTCCACCCAAGGCTCCAATCCTTTTTTAATTCCAAAAATCTCTCCCAAGAGCTGCAGTCAGGAGCCCGTAAGGGCTTGGGTATGTGAAGGTAGTCCCAAGTCATTTCGTCCTCCCACTACTCCTGTGAGCTCTCAACGATCTCCATGACATGGGGTGGAATGTAGGGGTAGTCCAGGCCCCATCTAGAGCGACCTGGCGTTGGGCCTCCCGCTGATACCAGAAAAGCCCAGGCATTTTCACTCGGTTCCCTTTCCCAGACCTAACTTGGGCAGCCGGGGATCTCACTACCATCTGCCGGTATGTGGGCGCTCTGGTCTGGGTGGTGGAGGGCCTGTTCAAGAAAGTCTGATAAAGAGAACTGGGGGTATCTATTGCTGAACTGGTATCCTGAGAGGGCTCCTTCTCATCCTCACCAAAGAAGTAGAGGGCCGATGAACATTCAGCTTCCTCTTCATCCGACCCCTCACTATGAGACGACCATTCCGACAGGTGCTCAAGGGACCCAAAATTCCACTAACAGTCTGGGTAACCCCAATGTCTATGGCCCTCTGCTCTGCATCCTCCTCTGGCTCAACAGGGGGCGCCTTCCCCTCAACAACTGGCTCCGGCCTAATAGGGATGCCTGCAGGTGAATACGCAGCTGGCATTTCAGAGACCCCGGGCTTCTGCTTAGCAGTACTCGTGGTTCCCAAGTCCCCGACCAGGCTGTAGGCCACGACAGTCTTTCCTTTCCCTTCGTCCTTGGTTTTCGTGAGGGAGTCGCTAGGCCGCAACTCCGCTCTGCCTAAAGGCGATGTCACCAGGCCTGATCTGGCCTTCCGGGACTTTCGCGGCTGCGGACGGCAAACTCCTGATTGAAGGTCCACCGAGTAGTATTGTGGCTCCTGCTCTATAGATACCTGTCAGGTGAGTGGGGCATTACAATGGCCACACCGGGCTCAGGCAGCGACGTCCATGGTGAGCATCCCGCAGTCCGGGTAGACGAGGCACAGGCGCTCCATCCCATCAATGATCAATGACCATCCCATCCCAGGGTATTCCCCCGCATGGCTCCAACCGGACCCCCGTGTCCACCAGGGTCCGTTCCGGTCTGCTCGGCAGCCAGGTCAGCGCTGAAAGCAGTCTCCCACCTTGCGCCATCTTTCTCCTCGTGGTGACTGACGCTAGATGCAGGTGCGTTGCTTCTTCCAGGGAGTGGTGCCGCCCCCACGTTACCAGACGAGTTGGTGCCAAATGTTCTGATAACGACGAAACTTTACAGACACTCTGACGCTAGCAGAACTTGTCCGGACTTGTTGACTCTTACAGTAGTTGCCGGTGGCAACAGTAAGTTGTAGTATCCACTGTAGGGTTGCCACCTTTTCTTCAAGTCCAACCCGAATAGTTTAGCGGCGCACAGAGATTTTTTTTTTATTGTATAAACTATACATATATTGCAATTAAATAACATTTATAATCATATGAAGTTAAACACGGGAGTCCCCCTTTACATCAGAGTCCACACAGTTCCCCCTTAATCTGAATCTGCAAAGTCCCCCTTTTACATTTGAACTTGTACTGTAATGGGACACTCTGCAGACTCTGATGTAAGGGGGAACTCTGGGGACTCTGACATAAGGGATGCTGTGGGAACCCTGATTAAAGGGGGAACACTGAAAACTCTGATATACGGAGAGGACTCTGAAGTAAGGGGAAACACTGTGGCCTCTGGCATAAAGGGTAACTCTGATGTAAGGGGTGCTCTGAGAACTCATTGAGCCCTCTCTTCTCTCCCGTCTGTGCGTGTGGGGGGGAGAGGGGGATTGTTAGTGCTGGCTTTGGGCAGTGTGTAAGAGTGTAACAGACACTCTTGGCTTACACAAATGCAGCCAGCAACCCTGCTGGGAAGCCATAGACCAGTCTGATTTATGTGTCCGGGTTTCAGATGGCCTGCAACCCGAACTGTCCGGGTGAATCCTGGACAGGTGGCAACCCTAATCCACTGTTCTACTGGAAAGCACACCTCAAACACAGCCTCTCCCCTTAGCAACAGGAACAGTCTCTGGCATATTTTACTGTTTGCAGGAATTTGAGCAGTCATTTGTAAAGCGCCTGTAATGCCCAGCTTTAGCAGAATGCTGGGCATATTTGTAATCCAGTGGAAATGTCCGGCCGTAGCATGGCGCCGGACATATTTGTAATCCATGGGTGCATTCTCCCGCCATCGTTGCCACAGATAACGGCACACTTATTTAGCACAGTTCAAAGACAAAGCGCGCAGTCCTTATCCCAGTTAAATCCACATCGGCAATAAAACAGATCACACATTCCCCTGGCTAAGTTCTCTTGTGGTTGCTATGAGTGACGACTGGCAGCCTTACAGGTAATCCCGGAAAACGAGCCCCCAAATGTAGCCATGTGCTCCCTTGAGAGTGGCTGGTAGTAGTGGTTCACCTTATAGCTGCCCTCAATCACACCATATTTCACACATCCGTAGACACTGACCAGGCTCTTGTTTTTGTTGTTGTTTCATTTAGGGTAAATAACTTGGATGGGGATAAGGGATGACTGTGGGATGCCCAAAAGAATTATAGTACACAAACTCCATATACACTCCAGTATATGCACACTTTCACTGCAGACTATCCCTCTGCAGACTGTTAGTCCTCACAACTCTCCAGCACTCAACTTGCTGACCGTTTCTCCTACAGTTCTCTCTCCAGCACTGAACTTAGTAAATCATCACTCCGTTACTTCTCTCTAGCACTGCAATTGGTTTCTAGCTTGAAAATAAATTTATCGGGCCTCTCTTCCTTTCTCTTCACCGCGGCTAGCACATGGTGAGGCCTGCACCCAGCAGAACCTCTGGAACACCCATAACAGGCCAGGGATCACGGGTCCCTGAATGTGTAGCAAAAGTACTTGAGTGCTAGCCGGGCCTTTGATGGACTACAACTCCCAGTCCATCCCTCTTCCAGGCCAGGTCCCACCAACCTGCTTTTCCACAGTGACTCTCCTTTCCCTGAACTGGCTCCCAAGGCTTCCACAGACTGTCCACTCTTCCTCTCCCAGCCTGCTCCAGCACTTTCTCTTGCAGTTCCCAGGGATTTTCACTCACCAAACCAGTGGATCACTTTAAAGTCTCTCACTCTTCGCACCTCCGCTGTTCTCTTGTTCCCTGTGCGACTCCAGGAATCACCACCACTCCTGGCTGCATCGAACCTCCAGACCCCAAGGCCACCCTCCCCAGCGCCTCTGCTACATCTCCAGACTTCCACCCAACACTTCTCCCCCAAATTGGGCTGACTCAGAGTATTTAAGGAGGCCTGCCCCCTGCCAATCCTGCCTGGGGATTGGTCAGGGCTCCTTAGAACACTCCAGATGGCTCCACCTATCTCCCAGCTCTCTGACCAGAAACCCTCCTCCAGGTTTCTAGAAAGAAGTGAAAGGTTCTGGTGCAAATAGAAAGCCATGATCCACATGGATGGGACTTTGAACGAGGTCTGAATCCCGTAAGGAACAGTACCTCCATCCCTGTTATACACATTGAAAGAGGAGAGATTGGGACTTTAAGTGAGGCTAGACGGCGGAAATAGCATTAAAACAAAGATCACTTTTATTGGATCAGAATACAGCAATAAGGCAATACATGTCATACAATACTGCACGTGGATAGTTTATACAAATTGAGATAATTATATCCTCAATATAGTTGAATAAATGCAATAGACAGTAGATGCAGTGTAATCATCACTTGGAGGGCTCTACGCGTTTCGTGACCTGTGTCACTCGTCAGGAGCCAAAAAGACATGCATCAAAATATATCTGTAGAAGCAAAAATTGTATAACTATAAAGATTTGGTCAACCATAAAGAATTGTAATAATTGTAATAACCACAACAACCAGAGCACCTACCCTGACACCCACGCTATCCTGAGCGCCCACCTGCACACTCAGATGTGGACACCAGGGGCTCGGTAAACACCCCACTCCGGGAGCTGAGGGGGTGGGTAACCATGGCCTGCAAAACAACACAATGGAGACCTCAAGGAGTGAAAATGGTGAACAAGGTGACCACCACCATAGTGGTTTGAAACTGGGAGTGCTGGACAAGGATAAGTGGCTGGAGGAGGGCCATTCAAGAGGAGGTAGTGGGTAGTGCATGGAAGGGGAAGGAATAGGGACTTACCGTGGAAAACAGGAAAGGTTCTGGTGACCTCATCTGTCAAGTCCACTCAATCCTCCCTGAGCCATTCCTCCCGGCCCAGACCAAAACATTCAGGCCTGCTCTTACACTCAGGCCTGACTAAATTTTACCATACCTAGCAAATCCTGCTAGAAAAATGCACCTTCACTATGGGGGTGCTACACCAATTACATTTGGCAAACCAGCTATAGTAAGAAATGTCCCTTAATTTTATTTAATTTACTGTTACTTGTTGGAAAATACATGTAGTCTTTCGCTGTCTAAATGATTCAAGAGATGTCGGCTCATTGGTGCCTGAGACATGCCAGTATGATCAGCTGTTATATGCTTTAAAGTACCATTTCCCCAAACATATAATGTAGATAGCAATTTAGTAAATGCAGGAATTGCCTTGTTCCTCTTTGCTGGAGAGGATAGTTGACATTTCACCTTATACAGTATAATTATGCAGTTGAACATTGTACGGATGTTTGATCTCAACCTCTGTTAATGTTTTGAAAAAACACTGAATTCTGTACACCCTTTTCTTGTTGTTTATGCAGGAATGTTTACATTTTGGCACAATTTCTGTATTGTTGGCATGTTGCTGTAGAGGTAGGTATGCCATTGTGCAAAGTAGATAATCCATTTTGTAAAATCAAAAAAATATTTACTTTGATATAATAATTGAACTGCCCCCACACCCAGCCAGCATGGGGCCTGAAGGGTGATGGATTGGATGTCCATCCTGTGTGATCACCTGCTCAAAAGAATGAAGGGAAAAGGGGGGGGGAAACAGTTTCTAAACCCCCCTTCCCTCATGGGACTGCGGCAGCGGAGGTTTCAAGTACTCCCTAAGTTAAAAGTGCGGCAAAGTTCCCTATTGGTCACCTTGCTCCTAGGAAGGTCAGATGACCTCTGTATCCAGGCAGTTTTAGGTTTGAGTAGGCAAATTTTGAAATAAGACCCTAAGGTACAGTACCCCAGTAAGCAACAGCTGTGGTTTTCTAGGAGCTTGCTCCACTGAGTAAACATTCGGATGTGCCTGAATCTTCTAAGAATGTCGCAGCGCAATTACCAGCCACCGCCGATGCAGGTGGCGCTGCCACATCCATCTTCAGAGAGGCTCCCCCGCCGCTGGATCTGGAAGAATGGACCCCCATGGAGTTTTTCGGAGGAAGAGGTGCGGCTACCACAGCAGGATGTTCTGGTTTAGCAGGAGGTCCGTGGTGTCACTTCCAGGGGGGGGCGCGGCAGAGAAGCGGCATCATGGGAACAGAAGATACAGTACTTCCCCTCACTGCCCCGCACTGTCTCTGCTAGCTGCGCTGGGGGTCTCCCTCAGCGGAAGCGAAGTACAGCTGGAAGCAGGGTGGGGGAGTCCTTCACCAGGAAGTAAGCTCCGCTGCAGCTGGCACCACCCGTAAGACAGGGGGTGCCTGAAGAAGACATCACTCAAGTAAGAAGACCCCCAGTTGTGAACCCCCCACAGGGAACCAGGCAGCATCCAGCTGGCAGCCACATCCCTGGAATATGCCAGTCCAGAGAGCAGCAGACGGGACCTTCCATTTCTGTGCCCGGGACAGGCGAGTTCTCTCCACAATTGCTAGAGTTATTTTCCTCTGTGCTTGTTAGAACAGTCAGAGAACTAAATGCTACTAAAGATAGTGTAGGTTTTCAGAGTTTAAATGATGTTTCAAATTTTCCTTTACCTGTGGTAAGTTCACTGACTCTGTTCCATCTGCAGCAGGGGACACTTTGCCCTCAGTATGGGCGAATTCTAGTGGGGAAAATACTAATTAATGTTTTCCTGCTCAGTCATATCTTGCTGCTAATGCGAACAGGGTTATTCATCATAATATTCCGGAAACTTGTAGAAAAGAGTCCTTACCATGTATTTTATCTCCGTTGGGCTTTCATCTTTCTGCAGGTATTAAGGAGAAAATTTGGAGGGGGGAATTTTTGGACTTGTCCTTAACCACTTCAGCCCCGGAAGGATTTCCCACTTTAGGACCAGAGCACTTTTTGCGATTCTGCACTGCGTCGCTTTAACTGACAATTGTGCGGGCGCGCGACATTGTACCCAAACGAAATTTGCGTCCTTTTTTTCCCACAAATAGAGCTTTCATTTGGTGGTATTTGATCACCTCTGCGTCATTTCTGATCACCGCTATAAACAAAAGAAGAGTGACAATTTTGCAAAAAAAAACTAATTTCTTACTTTTTGCTAAAATCCAAATCCAAAAAAAAAAAAATATATAAAAAAACATTTTTCCATCGTTTTTGTGGATTTATATTCTTCCTCATATTTTTGGTAAAAAAAATCGCAACCGGCGTTTATTGATTGGTTTGCACAAAAGTTGCCGCGTTTACGGATGATGAGAATTAATTTCTGGGGTTTTTATTTTTATTTTTTATTTTTACTAGTAATGGCGGCGATCTGCGATTTTTAGCGGTACTGCGATATTGCAGCGGACATGTCGGACCATTTTGACACTTTTTTGGGACCATTGGCATTTATACTGCGATCAGTGCTATAAAAATGCACTCATTACTGTGTAAATGCCATTGGCAGTGAAGAGGTTAACCTGGAGGGGGCGCTCTAAGGGTTAACTGTGTTCCCTGGGCGTGTTCTAACTGTATGTGGGCTGGGCTGGCTGGGTGAAGGGAGTGATCGCGGCTTCCATATACAGGAAGCCTGTGATCACAGCCCTTCCACCTCTAACAGAATGGAGATCTGTGTTTATTTACACGGACCTCCGTTCTTTCACTGTGGGGGGGCCAGCCAGCGGCAATCAAGTTCGCCCTACCTGCTCCCTGGCCCCCCCCCAAACACAGCGGCGCGCACTCACAGTGCGGGATATTGCAGCTGCCGTTATGATGGCGGTTTGCGATATTGAGCCACTTTGTCGCCGTCAGACTGCGGTCGGCGGTCAGCAAGTGGTTAAAGTGGATGTAAACCCACCATCCATCCAGTATAAGCTAATGACACAGTATTAATGTATATATACATGCAAGCCTCCCGCACTCGCTTCGGACACTATGAGTATTTAGTCATGCCCTTTGGACTGTGTAATGCTCCCGCGACCTTCCAGCATTTTTTAAATTACGTATTCCGGGACTATTTAGACCTCTTTGTCATCATTTATCTGGATGACCTTTTAATCTTCAGGGAGCACTGCAGGCACATCACTAAGGTCTTGAGTCGCCTTCGGCAGCATGGGCTGTATGCCAAGGCAGAAAAATGTGCTTTTGATCAACCCAGCATCCAATTCCTTGGACTGGTTATTTCCGTCACGGGCATCCCCATGGATCCTCAAAAAGTTTCCACCATTCTGGACTGGCTGGCACCAACAGACAGGAAAGGGGTCCAACAATTTGTGGGTTTTGGCAACTTTTACAGAAAATGAATTAAAGGCTTCTCTGCTATCATCACCTCGATCACACAGCTGATGAAGCAGAATTCCCGGTTCTGTTGGTTCACTGAAGCCCAAGCTGCCTTTCAGACACTCAAGTACTTGATCACTTCTGCACCCATTCTAAAGCATCCTAACCCTGCCTTGCCCTACATCCTGGAAGTGGATGCTTCAGAGACTGCTGTGGGAGCCTTTCTTTCCCAACGACAAGGCGCCAAGGCCCTGCTCCACCCAGTAGCTTTCTTCTCTCGCAAGGTATCCGCACCCGAGAAGAATTATGATGTGGGAGACAGGGAGCTATTGGCCATCAACTCAGCCCTGGAAGAATGGCGGTACCTGTTTGAAGGGGCCACGCACCCCATCCATATATATACTTATCACAAGAACCTGGAATACCTGAGGATGGCCAAGAGACTGAGACCCCGGCAGGCCCGCTGGGCGCTCTTCTTTTCCAGGTTTCAGTTCCATCTGACATACAGGCCGGGATCGAAGAACATAAAACCAGACGCTCTTTCCCGGATGTTCTCGGGGTCAGGAGACACCACTCCGCCCGACACAATACTTTCCTCAAGGAACTTCCTACTCACCCAGGAAGATTTGTTGTCACAGATCAGATGAGTCCTGGCTGCTTCCTCCGGTTCTACGGATTCCAGACTGATAGTAAAGGATGGGCTATGGTGGTTCGGCCACAAGATCTTTGTCCCAGCAGGCCAACTCCTAAGGGCTTTAGGATTCTGCCATGACCACAAGTTGGCCGGGCATTTCGGGGCTCGCAAGATGGCCAAATTGCTTTCCCTTTCCTTCTGGTGGTCGAGAGCTGAGGAGGATTGTAGGAGGTATGTCAGCTCTTATCCGATCTGTGCCCAAAACAAGACAGACAAAGCTAAAGCTCGGGGCCTCTTGAACCCGCTCCCTGTACCTGAACGCCCATGGTCTAGTTAGCCATGGACTTTATCACGGAGCTGCCCCCTTCGGAGGGATACTCTACTATCTTTTTATCTAATTCACCTCCAGATTCTGGAAGGCCCTGTGCTCAGCATTGGAAATTTAATTATTCTTCTCATCTGCTTACCATCCCCAGACCAACTGCCAAACTGAGAGAACGAATCAGACTCAGGAGCAGTACATTCGCTGCTTTTCTTCATTCTCTCAGAACGACTGGGTTGCACTGTTGCTACTGGCCGAGTATGCATACAATAACACCATCCATTCAGCTACCAAGCAGTCCCCATTCTGGGCTAATTATGGGTTTCATCCCACGTTCCTCCCTGACCTGTCCCCTGAAAGCATGGTTCCAGTGGCACAGGAAGTTGCAAGTTTCCTTGAGACAAACAACAAACTTTTGCAGGACACCCTCTCTAGGACCCAGGAATGGAACAAGGAGGCCTTCGACAAGAGAAGGTGGGGGGAATTGGAACTACAACCGGGCAACTGTGTTTGGCTTTCTACCAGGAACCTGAAATTGGCTTGCCCCTCAAAAAAGTTGGGACCTAGGTTCATTGGACCATTCCTGATTAAGAGGAAGATTAATAGGGTGACATTTGAGCTGGATCTTCCCCTTTCATTACGTATCCACCCGGTCTTCCATATATCAATGTTGGCACCCAGCAAGGCATCCGGAGGCTGCCTCTTGGAGGGGCAATGTCAGGAAACAACCGTTGCCCCTGGAAATCGGGTCTGGAAGCCTGTGCGCGGGTGAACGTATTGTGTGCGCGTGCATATGCGCCGGCATTGGCGACAAATGGCCCATTTAAGCAGACAGCACCCTGCAACCAGTGCTGTCTGTTCTAGAGCGTCTAGTGTGCATGTGAGCCCCAGCTCTGTTCCTGTTTACTTGTTCCTGTTTCCTGAAGACCCGGCTTGACCTGACCTGCTTGATATCCGCCTGCACCGACCCCTGGCTACCCACAACCATTCTCCTGCCTGATCCCTTGTACCTCTGCTGCCCGCCTGATTACGAACTCTGCTTGGACTTGACCATTCTGCCTACTCCTTTGTACCGCACCGCCTGCCAGTTGCCGATCCAGCTTGTACCACCTTCCTTCATATCTGCACGAGGCGCTCCGGAACCTCTCACACCATCATCAGAGACTAACTCGTGCCATCCTGCACACTCGGACCTCCTGTCTGCTATATCAGGGGTCCCCGAATCAGGTGCGCAAGAGTGGTTGTTCCCTGCATAAGACAGACTCCACCACCAGGTGCGTGACAACTTATGAAAATTCAATCGGCACACAGAAGACCTGGACAACTGCGGGAGACGCCGGAATTTCAGGGTGAGGAACTTACCAGAAACAATAGATGCTAACCAGCTCTCTTCCGTGGTGGTCGCCATCTTTAATGATCTTCTGGAGAGGCCATCTGACACACCAATTCCCATGGAGCGCATCCACTGAGCTCTACATCCAAGGGGAAGAGACACAGATCCCCCAAGGGATGTTATATGCTGTCTAATGGATTTCCCTCTAAAAGAAGGAAATACTTTGCAAAGCCAGATCTAGAAATCGCTTTGCATACAGAGGCACAGACATAAAAGGAGAGAGCTGCGCCCCTTACTAGACGCATTAAGAGCGAGTAACATCATATACCATTGGAAGTTTCCCTTTTGCTTGTCAGCAACTTCACAAGGCCGCACAGCAAACCTGAAGGTACCAGAGGATCTGGAACACTTCTGCAACTCTTTGGATATACCGCTAATAGATCTCCTGGACTGGTATGGTGATTTCCACATACCACCATTAAGGACATCTACCTCTATGGATGGCATCTAGGAAGCGGGCAACTTCCATATCCGACGCCGCCAAATGCACCCTCAACCACCATCATTACCGCAAGCTTCAGGAGCCCCTAAGAACAGCAGCCCCACGACATCACCAGCACACCACAGAGCTTGCTGTTCCTAAGACGATAATTCTCTATTACAGCTAATTAAAGCACAACACACTGTGTTAAATTTTCCCGTTAATCTTTGTCAAGCATACCCACCCCTATGATCGGCACATTAACATCACCATACTGGACGCAAGTCGCGGATGATCTACAAACCAATATATTCATTTACCCACAAAATATGATGAAAATGCACCCATGCCATAAACATGTATGAAAATCTTGCCTTCTAAAGCGGACCTAACTTAAACCCCCCGTAACGCCCACAAGGCAAGAGAACTTAATAACTTTACACAACTAAGACAACCCAGCAAGCACCCACACTTTGAGACAATACCACACAAACAAAACCCGCCGGGCAATAAGGCTCCCTGACTACTTCCCCATGGAATACTGAGACTTCTCAGTCACATAGCCATTTCCCAGATAATGGGAGAGAACCCTTACATCCCATCCACCTACATACACTGGATCTGGGATGAAGCGCACAATACCTCAAACAGGAAGAATCACCATGTACTTGGAATATGTCATCAGGAACTCCCCATTGAGTATTGATCAGCCCCCACCACAAGGGGCAGAAAGTCCATGATGCACATGAGAGAGCATTTCCTTATCTCTGAATCTACCCACATCGCAATACAAAGCCAGACTTTCCGCTGAAATTTCATATATTGCCTACAGAGGTATATACACACTTGGTTCCAGTCTCAACCAATTTCAACAAAGTTAGGTCAAAGTTTTGATTGGATGACACACGACATCATTCCCCCATCTGGGTAACTTCCTGATCTCCCGAAGGAGACACATACACAGACATGTTCAAGAACCTGCCTGTTCCATGGAGCTGGGAAGTTGTCTCTAACCGCGTCGCCTTTTTTCCCCTTCTGAACCACCCAAAACGAAATGCAGGCTGTTTGCTCATGAGGCTGTTGGGAGCCTAGATTGATATTTGAACACGCAGTGGATCTGAGAGAGATGCATGCACTGAGTACTCCCAATGCCAAGTAAACTGACCAGGGACCTGGCAGAATAATCCAACTATAATTCCCTACATCATTTCACTCCATCACAAACACATCACCTACCCTGTCTATCCAACTTAAAGGAGAAATGAACCTATTTACTCATTTAGCCTCTGGCTTTAATGCCGAAGTGCGCACCCCTCGTGGATCTACCTTCCTGTCGGTACTATGCTTACTATTGCCATTGATACTGTTACGTAAGTTGTTACGTAAGTCCAAAATGTGTCGTGCAACTCAGTCAGCTCAGTCTCTAGTATCCTTTTCTCCAAGTTTATGTTTTGTAGATTAAACTCAAAGTTTCCTGTCTAATGTCTGCAAAATTAGTTTTATGAGCATGCTTCACCTACTTAATACTAAGAGGATTACTTACCTTAGGGGCTTAAGTTAAGTTAAGATAAGTTAAGTCAAGTTAAGTTAAGATAAGCTATACTTTCATATTATGACGCCTACCTGTAGATCAGAAAGTTCTACTGACAAACAGAGGACAAGTGCCTTCCCTCCTATGAAATACTTTCAAACTCCCACCTCACGCATCTCCTACATGCTCTCCACTCCACTACCAGACTTGCAGTATAGAGGTGGGCAATTGCACCTGTAGCTGGCCCCCGGGTCAAAATCACTCTCAGCATCCCTATAAGCTATAACGACCTCACGGGAGCTTGAGAATACATCTATCTGAACCCCTTAGTCTGCCACTCCCACACACAGCAATCTCACAGAGAATCTGCTGACCCTGGCCGACCTCCTTTCCCAGGATTAGGTGGGCTTGTTGGTCCAATCCCACCCTCGGCCTAAGACCTCCTTCCGGTTCCCTCCCTTAGCTGTCCTCTCCCTAACAGCTCCCCCTCACAGAAGCCTCTAACCATCAGGCTCACCCACACCCTTATCACCCCCCTTCTCTCTTCACTACTCTCTTTGGGGGGCTCGTCCCCTTACACCCTGCTGTGTCTCAAAAGCGGGAAGCATTTGTACTAGGATTCACAATGGCCAAATCTAGGGTCATTACCAAACACTTAACTCTCAAAATAGCTTCACTTAACGTCAGAGGCCTTAACATACCACAAAAACGATCACAAGTTCTTGCTTGCATGAAAAGTTTGCAAGCAGACATAGTTTTTTTGCAAGAAATGCACTTCTGCTCCGATGCAACCCCAAAGCTAACACATTTTACACACAATGCTATAATGCAACATCACCTATGTCCAAATCCAAAGGAGTATCCATACTCATTTCTAAAAATGTGCCTTTCTTAAATACAGATTCCCTCATTGACAAACAGGGCAGATACATCTACCTAAAAGGCCACATTAAAGACAAATCAATCACACTAGCTAATATATACGGCCCCAACTCATCCCAAGTTCCATTTCTTAGAACTGTCTCACAGCTGACTAGCTGCCTTTCAAAATGGGATCCTAATCTTAGGGGGAGGCCTTTAGAGCCCCTTCTTGATACATCCTCAGGAACCTCATACCTCCCCTATAGGGCTCTACGTCAATTAAAAAAATCTCTACAGGACTTGGTTCTCCATGATACATGGTGCACACTTCACCCAAAAGACAAGGACTACACCTTCTTCTCGACACCACACAACAGGTACTCTCGACTAGACTAGCAAAATCAAAGCAAAAGATGAGCCGGCACTCTTGGGGATAAGATAATAAAGTGTTTTTATTCCATTGTGGCAACGGCAATCAACAGCTAGCTTTATTATATGATCCCCAAGAGTGCCGGCTCATCTTTTGCTTTGATTTTGCTAACCTATCGTAACGTATGGAGGACATTCGTGAAGCCTGAGCGCCTGGGGGAGATGCAGCACCTGATTGCCTAAATCCAAGCTCCACTGAACAGAGCGGTTTCTCTTGTGTGTTAGTTCTCAACTAGACTACCTCTTCTTGACACAACACACAACAAGACTTTCCATACCTATCGACAGCGACAATCAAACCCATGACCCTGTCTGATCATCACCCTATCACGGTAACGCTTACTTTCCCAGAAAAGAATACATTTATCCCAATCTGGAGATTAGACACAGCCATTTTAGCAGACAACAACCACGCCACAGAGATCCATACTTCCCTGATTACCTATTTCGGAGAGAGATTTGACACAATGGGAAGCACATAAATGCGTTGTGAGAGGAAAATTAATCTCGTTAGCAACAAAGAGAAAGAAAAACAAGCCCATCTTAAAGAACTATATGCTAGAATCAGAACATTAGAAGCATCTCACAAACGCACACTAGCTCATAAGATTCACTTAGAACTGACTGACGCACACACACAACTACAAGAAGAATTGGGGTGCACTCTACGTAGGAAATACACACTCCCACAAAAGCTCTTTTAGGAATATGGCAATAAAAGCGGTCACTTACTAGCTGAAGCATTACGCACGGAGAAAGCCAGGCCAGGACAACAGTTCACAAGCTCAATTCCCACTCAGGCAAGCCTCCAACACAAAACATAGACATAGCCCAAGAATTTAAAAGGTTTTTCTCAGAATCATATAACCTCAATGCGAAGCACCCCTCCAACCGTACTCTTTTAGACAGATGCAATGAAATCAAAGCCTTTCTGGACCAATTCTGCCCAAAAACCATCTCACCCCAACATAGCCAAAGAATTGGAAAACCCCCTCACAGCGGAAGAATGGGATCAGACAATAAAACAAATCAAACTGGGGAAAAGCCCGGGGCCTGATTGTCTATCAGCTACATATTTTAAAACATTCAGTGACATATTACGTTCCCCCTTTCTACGTGCCTTTAACTCCCTATTAGAGTTGAGCGGACACCTGGATGTTCGGGTCCGGCGGGTCCGGCCGAACTTCGCAAAAAAGTTTGGGTTCGGTACCGAACTTGACCCGAACTTTACCCTGGACCCCAAACCCCATTGAAGTCAATGGGGACCCGAACTTTTCAGCACAAAAATGGCTGTAAAAAAATCCTGGCAAGTGCTAGAGGGCTGCAAAAGGAATTAAAATGGGGTAAGAATAGGACAAGCGCCCTACAAAAAATGGGGATAGGGAAAATAACTTAAAATCAAATAAAAAAAATAAAAATGGGAAGGGGGGGTGGATGTGGAGTAGGAGCCTAGAGGTTGACTAGGCTGTGACCGTGGCAGTGTAGATGATGATTTTAGAACAATAATCTGTCCCTTACAGCAACAGCAGGAACCTGACCCTATAGGAGTAGGCGATGATTTTAGAACAATAATCTGTCCCTTACAGCAACAGCAGGAACCTGACCCTATAGGAGTAGGCGATGACACTCCCTGTCTAATAACAAGATTTTAGTAGCGGATGAGGATATC
>BLSH010281356.1:467536-484027 GCA_018402905.1 Glandirana rugosa | reverse complement strand
AGAAAATGCCCCCCCCCCCGCCACAGAGCTGTTGTCTTCCCCCCTCCTCTCTCCTGCCAGCTGCTGTAAAAGATGTGTCATGATGGAGAGATGGGAACGAGTCATTAACCGTCTCCTTTCTTTTCTGAATGAACAGAGTGAAATGAGTCAGTGATTAGTACCAATTGGTTCATTCATAACTGAAGCATAGTAAACTGTTTTTACTATACTTCCGTTTCTGAATGAATGGGAGGCTTGGTGCACGGCTATTCCTGTATATTCATTCTGTGCAGCTGAGGCTACACAGATGGAAATTGAGAGCTGAGGTTTGTTTAGACCCCTGATATCTCATCAAAGCCCCCCAACAGAGCTCCTAAAAAAATTGTAAAAAATTGTAAAAATAAATTTGTAAAAGACATAAAATGAAATGGTAAAAAATAAAAATTAAAATTAAAATTAAAAACTACTGATACCAGTGAGAGAACTATCAGGATTGCAAAGGTTGCAGTTGTGACCGGGCCCTGTCATTTCGCCAACATGGGAAGGCCCGAAGATGGCAGAAAGGGGGCCTGCTGCAGAACTTGTGAAAGGGCCCCGCTGTGGTACCGTAATAAAGGGACCCGCGATGGGAGTAAAGGGCCCCAGGATCAGTGGGAAGAGGGAGGGCCCTCGCCAGGGGTCAGGGGGCCCCTTATAATTTCTTGCACCAGGGCCCTGAAGGTCCTAGTTACGCCTCTGTCTCCACTTGAAGCTTAACCCCACAATTGGTGGAGGGAAATTCCTCTACTGATCCACACTGAAAGGCAAATTTGCTGGCTACACTGTGTACCTGTTGTTACAAACTGCATTGAGATAAGCTGTGTAAACATTGTGTCAGTGGTGTTAAAAGGACAACAGACTGTGTCTATACCACTTAAAGGCGAGAGCCAGTGCGGTGTAACTTGTGAATATATAACAAGGAGTACTTGCTCCAAAGTAATGCGACACAGCAACATGCTTATAAGTGTAGCACTACCCCCCGCAGGAGCCTCTTTATAATGTTCAGTCCGTTACTCTGCCTCTCAACCCTAAAGAATTGTCCCAGCCCCTCTGGCACACCCAGCAATTGTGTGAGTGCAAGGATCAATGAGAAACACACATGTTATTATAAAACACAGAAATTGTCTTTACTGTAGTATTTCTGTGGATAAGTAATAACCATTGGCAATATGCTCAAGGAATACAATGGAAGGACTTTAATTGACGTTATAAGCAATATAGCTCAATAGTACATTTAGGCTACTTTCAGGGCATTCAGAACCTTAGAATAACCCCAAGAGCAGAACAAACAGTTTAATAACAATAAAGTCACAAAAATGGAAATCTGTACCAGATTGGTTTCCTTTATTCAAGTTTGGCACTAGGAGTCCAGGCAGGAGGAGAGCAGAAGACTGACCCTCTCTGAGTCAGATCCCTCTCTTCTGTCTCCTGGCACCACAGGCCCAATAACAAACACTGTAATCAGATCAACAGTCAATATCTTAACTTGCCAGATAAGCTGTCCCGCATAACCACTGCAAATACATAGCCCAGGATATGTGTATGGTAATAGTAACTTCAGTCCCTTTGAAGTTAAATAAGTTTTGGCATCTTCAGCTAGCCACTCTCGTTGGTGCACTTAAATTCCTGGGTAGCAGGCCTAAATAACATAACTCTCCCGGATCATTAATTGAAGTATGCAAGATTTTCCTCAGCAGGGTGAAAGGACAATGACATCTGTATACAGTGTCTTTCCATCTAAATGGCCTTGTATCCTGAGGCACTACAAGTGTCAGCAAGATGACTACCAGCAAGGATGTCTGTATACAGGGTTCAATATAACTCTGTGCAGTGTCCTTGTTTCCTGCAAATGGGCACAGCCTTCTCACCCAATCCTGTGATTGATCAAGGCCCAAAAAACCCTCCTGGGACAGGCAGGCTTTCCTGATGGTGACTGGTCACCTCACTCTGAAACGCTTCTCTGTTGGTGCAGGTGTGCCTGGATGTGCACCTAGGATCCTCTCTCCCTCAAGCTGGATGTCCCGACCGGTCCCAGAGGCCTAAGATCATGTGGTGAAATGACCTAAGAGGCAGTGCCCCTCCCTTGGGTCTTCTCTCTTCCTTTGCCACGCTTTCACTAAACTCTCCTCAGGGAACCAAGATGGAGTCTCTCTCTTCCTCTCCCCCAGAGCATGCTCGGGTTGTAGTTCCATACTCCATACAAAGCTATGGGGCCGTCTGGTATAGGGACTTCATATTCCAGAATGCCTTGCAGCCCTTTCTGCAGATTGTTAAAATCCTTCTGATTGGCTCCTGTAACTGTTCTCCCCATAGGAACACAGTACAACTGAAGTGTAATCCGATCCTTCTGTGTGTCTGTATCTCTACACAGATTACATTAAGTTCAGTCTGTGTAACAAGAAGGAGGGGGAGAAATTCCCCCGCAGGGGCTGAAAGAGCTTGTGTATTTACAGCGGCCGCTTAGCAAAAGCCGCAGAAATAACGGGGCACTCACTGTATAAGCAAGCTGCAGTGCAACAACAAGAGATCAATAAAAAGCTGGCTGCCCAGCAGCAGCAAGCACAAGAACCCAGCCAGCAAGCTGCTGCTGCACAACAAGAAAATAACAGCCCTGGCCCAAGGATCACTGGTTGCGCTTGAGGCACCACTGTTAGCAGTGGACTCCCAAAAGGCATACTTCGACTTGACCACTGAGGAACCCTGAGATTATGACAAACTGAAAGCTGAGAGAAGTCAGAGGTCAGAGTCCTCACTACCAAATGTATGACGCAACCACCCTGATCAAATGGTGGCTGCAGCCTGAAGTACTCACAGGGCCCCAAATAGTGGAGAGAGTTGTGATGGACCAGTTTCTCTCCTGAGTTGCAGAGGTGGGTGAGGCAAGCTGATCCAAATGCAAGCGATGATCTGGTTGAGCTGGTGGAATGGTACTTTGCTGCAGAGGACTTTGTTGCGGGGTCTACAGGTTCAAGGTCCCTAACTGCCAAAAGACCCCCTTCAGTAACCACTAAGTCAAACCCAGCAGCAGAGCTGGTAAAGCCCAAAAGGGGAAATCCTGAGAGGTTGACAAGAGTGGCCGGAGGGCCAGCCCCTGTTGAAAGTCCCCGTCTGGGAAGCCCCAGTGAAACCTGTGGGCATCCCCAGTGTTGGCAGTGCACTGAGTGGGGTCACATTGCTGCCAAGTGTCCCTTGAACTCCGAGCCTATGGAGTGCGACGTAGTCTGGCACATGTCCTTGTTTGCTCGCCCAGGCCTAGTTG
The DNA here is from genome assembly GCA_018402905.1 of Glandirana rugosa. Taxonomy (NCBI): domain Eukaryota; kingdom Metazoa; phylum Chordata; class Amphibia; order Anura; family Ranidae; genus Glandirana; species Glandirana rugosa. Next base: position 480,750 of record BLSH010281356.1, on the reverse strand, counting down.
CAGATCCGAACATGCCAAACTCTATTGTAAAAATAAGGGGGAAAAGTGTGCGTGCCCTCATGGACTCTAGAAGCCTGGTTACCCTGGTTCATACCCAGCTTGTGGACCCTGAACAGCTGATTCAGCATCAGGTAGGAGTGGTATGTGTGCACAGTGACTGTAAAAAGTAGCCTACAGTGCAGGTGACCTTTGAAACCAGCTCATGATCTGTTTGCAATGAAGTGAATGTGTCCCCTATCCTATTGCTGAGTGTAATACTGGGGAGAGACTTTGCTCTGTCCCAGGAACTTTGCAGTAGGAAGGAGAAAAGTCTTAAGCCTGAACTTTCGAGGGAGACTGTAGGAAGAACCCCCAATCCCTTTGAGCCAATGGCTAATGAGAACTCTGTAAGGGTGACCCCAGATGAAAGTGTATCTTTTCCCCTTGCAGTCTGTGTGGGTGAACCAGAGGTACCCTCTGAGAACCCCGAGGTGCCCGGTGTGCTGGATCTGTTTGACAACTTCAGGACCGCCCAGTTACGGGACCCTACTCTTGAACAAGCCTGGAAAAATGTGAAGGTAAACAATGGGAACCCAGAAGTTTCGGGGCTTGAGAATGTGTTTCCTTATATGACATTTACTGTAACTGGGATAACAAAAATTGAGATGAGATTATGGAACTCGTGGTGCCTGGCCCTTATAAGAGGACAGTGCTAAACTTGGCACATACACATCCCCTGGGGGGGGTCACCTGGCATATGAAAAGACCAAGGAATGTATTTTACAGTGTTTCTTCTGGCCCGGGGTATATGCCTATGTAAAAACTATTGTGAGCCTTGATTTGAGTGCCAAAAGTCAGCCCATATGTCCCATTATCATAGCCCACTGGTGCCATTGCCAGTGATCGATGTCCCTTTTGACCGAATCGCCATGGATCTGATAGGGCCAGTAGTTAAGTCTGCCAGAGGCCATCAGTATATCCTATTGGTCATGGACTATGCCACCTGGTATCCAAGGCTGTTGCTTTAAGAAGCACTTCTTCAATAATGATTACGGATGGTTTAGTAGAACGGTTTAACAAACCCTCAAGAGTATGCTAAAGAAGGTGGTGGATAAAGACAAGAGAGTGTGGTATTGTTGTTTGCAATTACAGAGGTCCCACAGTCTTCCACTGGGTTTTCACCCTTTGAACTTTTGTATGGGAGCACTTAAATTCTCTCTGGTGAGTAGGGTGTGCAAATGGTGAAGGTGGAGGTTGAAGTCACCCTTATCATTATGTGGAACTCGCACCTTTCAGTCCAGGATTTTGGCACGTCTGCACTAATAAACTGTTTACTATTTTTTCACTAATTTTGAAATTCATCTTATGGACTTGTGCATTATGGATCATATATGACTTTGATTAACTGTTGTGTCACCTATGTTATCTGTTAGTCTACATGATTGCACGGTCACTTTAACAGTACTGCATTTTGGTTTTGGTATTTCCACCTTAAAAATATTTGCTAAATTTGCACATTTATTTATTCATCCATTTTGCGGGAGCACGGTTTAATTTATGCACTTAAGAATTCCACATAACATTCTGTTTGTCACAAGAGTAGCCCCACCATAGTTATACTCCCATTTGCGCAGGTATAGGAACGATTTTGTTCCATTTGTGTGTACATGGCATCTCATGGCAAAGAACTCTCTGAGGATCTGAAAAAAAGAATTCTTGCTCTACATAAATATGGCCTGGACTATAAGAAGATTGCCAAGACCCTAAAACTGAACTGCAGCACGGTGGCCAAGACCATACAGCGGTTTAACAGGACAGGCTCCACTCAGAACAGGCCTCGCCACGGTTGACCAAAGAAGTTGAGTGCACGTGCTCAGCGTCATATCCAGAGGTTGTCTTTGGGAAATAGACGTATGAGTGCTGCCAGCATTGCTGCAGAGGTTGAAGGGGTGGGGGTCAGCCTGTCAGTGCTCAGACCATTTGCCGCATCAAATAGGTCTGCATGGCTGTCATCCCAGAAGGAAGCCTCTTCTAAAGATGATGCACAAGAAAGCCTGCAAACAATTTACTGAAGACAAGCAGAATAAGAACATGGATTACTGGAACCATGTCCTGTGGCCTGATGAGACCATGATAAACTTATTTGGTTCAGATGGTGTCAAGCATGTGTGGCGGCAACCAGGTGAGGAGTACAAAGACAAGTGTGTCTTGCCTACAGTGAAGCATAGTAGTGGGAGCGTCATGGTCTGGGGCTGCATGAGTGCTGCCGGCACTGGGGAGCTACAGTTCATTGAGGGAACCATGAATGCCAACATGTACTGTGACACACTGAAGCAGAGCATGATCCCATCCCTTCAAAAACTAGGCCGCAGTGCAGAATTCCAACATGATAATAACCCCAAACACACCTCCAAGATGAGCACTGCCTTGCTAAAGAAGCTGAGAGTAAAGTTGATGGACTGGCCAAGCATGTCTCCAGACGTAAACCCTATTGAGCATCTGTGGGGCATCCTGAAACGGAAGGTGGAGGAGCGCAAGGTCTCTAACATCCACCAGCTTCACAATGTCGTCATGGAGGAGTGGAAGAGGACTCTAGTAACAACCTGTGAAGCTCTGGTGAACTCCATACCCAAGATGGTTAAGGCAGTGCTGGAAAATAATAGTGGCCACACAAAATATTGACACTTTGGGCCCAATTTGGACATTTTCACTTAGGGGTGTACTCACTTTTGTTGCCAACAGTTTAGACATTAATGGCTGTGTGTTGAGTTATTTTGAGGGGACAGCAAATTTACACTGTTATACAAGCTGTACACTCACTAATTTACATTGTAGCAAAGTGTAATTTCTTCAGTGTTGTCACATGAAAAGATATAATAAAATATTTACAAAAATGTGAGAGGTGTACTCACTTTTGTGAGATACTGTATATATACTGTGTATCAGGGCTTTTTTCTCAAATAATAGGTGCAGGAACTCAACCACGACCCCCCCAAACCACTCCCCCCATACACATTCTACAAACCACATCAAATAGTGGGTGTGGTCAAAATTAACTAACAGTGCGAAGCTATAAAGGGGCATTAAATACCAGGAGTGCATTACATACAGAGTGCAGAATTCAGGGGTGGGCTACGTGCAGAATTTGGGGGTCTGTTATATACATAGTGCAGAGTTCAGGGCTACGCTACGTGCAGAGTCCAGGAGTCTGCCACGTACGTAGTGCAGAGTTCAGAAGTGCGCTACATACATAGTGCAGAGTTCAGGGCTGAGCTACGTGCAGAGTCCAGGAGCGTGGTATGTACGTAGTGCAGAGTTCAGAAGTGCGCTACATACATAGTGCTGAGTTCAGGGGTGTGCTGTATACAGAATGCAGAGTTTAGGGGTGCGCTACACACAGAGTACAAAGTTCAGCCTTCTTCCACAACTGCTTACCTCTGCATCACCCATCCACATCTCACTTACACCCCACTTCTGCTCTGACCTCTGCAAGCAACCAAACCCCCTCCACTGCCCCCACCCATCTCCCTCCCTTAAAAGCTCCACCATTTTCCACATCTTACTTTTGTTGCTGTATTGAGCTGAAACACCCAGCCAGCTCTAGTACCTCCCTGCACATTGTAGGTGGCTCCTCCTCTCTCACTTGCAGGAAGATCATCCATCCAGTAGGGGTGTAGGCATCTGCAATGCACCCTGGACCCCTGCATCTCCCTTGTGCCCACCCTGCACTTGGTGAGAGCTGCTCAGGAGATCAGATCTGTGGAAGCTGTTGGGAGACAAGCTATCACTGGTAAACACAGAAGCCATGTTTACAAGTGATTGTGGTGAGCAGGGAGCAGTGTTAGTGGAACTGAGTTCCACCAAGTTCCAGCTGAAAAAAAGCCCTGGTGTGTATGAATATATATATATATATATATATATATATATATATATATATAGTGAGTGTCACATACCTGGTGGGTGAGTCTGACAGTGCAGAGGGCAACCTCTCTTGCGGCCCTGGTTTGGGAACCCCTGATAGAGTAGACAGGAAGCTCCAGAGCACAGGGAGGCACGAGGGCTGAAATGGATGCAGATGATGATGTACAGATCCCTCAGAGGCTTTTGCTAGGCAGAAGATTGGTCGCACAGGCCGGATCAGTAACCGGCGGACAAGTGCGGTACAGTGGGAGCAGGCAGGCGGATAGTTGGGTACAGGCAGGGTTGTCAACAAGCGGGCAGCAGAGGTACACAAGGATCAGGCAGAAGAAGGGTCGTAGGCAAGCTGAGGGTCGGTGCAGGCAGAGTTCATGCAGAGTAGGGCAAGCTGGGTCACAGGTACAGGAAATCTCAGGAAAGTAGTCACGGAACACTTCAGGAAACACTGTAGATCAGACAGCACTTGCTGCAGGGTGTGCTGGGCTGAAATAGAGCCATTTGCTGCCGTTTCCGGCATGGACGCGTGCATGTGTGCGCGTGAACACGCAAATAGCGCAAAAAATCCTCCTTTGCAGGATTTCTCCTAACATTGCACCCCCCCCCCCCCCAAGGGGCAGCCTCCTGATGCCCAAACGGGCTCTCTTGTCTGGGAATCTTCTCCAGAAGGACTTAATCAAAGTTTCCGCATGTACGTTCTCTTCAGGCTCCCATGAACTTTCTTCAGGCCCATAGCCCTTACATTTAACCAGGTACTGGACTCCGTCACCTCTCCTCCTACAGTCCAAGATGGATTCTACCCCAAACTCCTCCATTCCGTCAACCAGCACTGGTGCAGGTGGGCCTGTCTTCCGATCTGGAAAAGGGTCGGAGATCTTAGGCTTTAACAGGGACACGTGGAAGACAGGGTGGATACGAAAGGATTCAGGCAACTCCAATTCATATGCCACATTGTTAATCTTTCTCTTGATAGGGAAGGGACCAAAGAATCTTGGGCCCAATTTCTTGGACGGGCATGCCAGTCTTAGATTAGTGGTAGATAGCCAGACCAAACTGCCCGGTTCCAGGTGCAATTCACCACGTCTCCTTTTGTCATAAGTCTCCTTGTTAGCAGCCTGTGCTCTTGCCATTGTTTCCTGTAGGAGTTTGTTGTTAGGCTGGGTTCACACATATGCGAATTGGATGTGGCTTAAACTGCATCCAATTCACAGGACACTTGAAAACACATTGTTTTCAATGTGTTCCGTTCACATATGTGCGGTGCATTCGCACTCCGCATTGCACAAATAATGTGTGCGTTTTTTGTGCAATGCGGTGCGAATTCCCAGCCCGTTGAGTTCAACGGGAGCACATCTAACACGAAGATGCACTCCGCACTGAACGGGGATCTTTTCCCTGCTCGTGGCCCCTCCCCCATTTCTCCCCCCGCAGCTGCTGCACTGTGGGAACGGACCGCCCCTTCCCGGCAGCAGACAGGCTGGAATTCTCACAGGACAGGTGTAAATCCAGCCTGAGAGGTGAAAAACTCCATTAGATTAGCCACGGCTAACAACGGATTTCCAGGACATGTGTTAGACAAGAAGGCTGGATGGAATCCATAATTCGTGAAAAAAGGAGACTGCTGAGTGGCGGAGTGGGCAGAATTGTTGTACGCAAACTCAGCCAGTGGTAGGAGCGTAATCCAGTCATCCTGAGTGAAAGAGGAAAAACAACGCAGGTATTGCTCCAGCGTTTGATTTGTACGCTCCATCTGGCCGTTAGTCTGGGGGTGGTAAGCAGAAGACAATGACAGGCCAATCTTCAGGGATTTACATAAGGTTCTCCAGAACTTGGAGGTAAACTGCATTCCACGATCAGACACCACATCTGTCGGTATCCCGTGGAGTCTCATGATCTCCTTAATGAAAATCTTAGCAGTCTCTGCGGCGGAAGGTGTGCCCTTCATGGGCAAGAAGTGGGCCATCTTGGAGAACCTATCCACTACCACGAAGATGGTGGAGAACCCTTCCAAAGCGGGTAGCTCCACGATAAAGTCCATGGATATGTGACTCCAAGGTCTCTCTGGGATGGGCAAAGGCTTGAGAAGGCCCCAAGACCGGGTCTTGCTTCCTTTACACCGGTTACAGATAGTGCAGGAGTCCACGTAAAGCTTGCAGTCGCGCCCCACTTGGGGTCACCAAAACGTGCACTGTAACAGTTCAGTTGCTTTGCGCACACCGAAGTGCCCAGCCAGCTGATGGTCGTGGCAGAGGTCTAGGACAGTGGTTCACAGTTTCTCTGGTATGAAAATCCTGTGGTTGTGCCAGAGCAACCCGTCTTTAGATAGGAGTGGGGTTCCAGGAAGGGGGTTTGCCCCCTTGGTAGCTTGGCGGATCTTCCTTAAAGCGGTAGTAAACCCATGCATTTAACAGGTTAAAAACCAGTTCCATTTCCGGCACGTGCCGGAAATGTAACACTCCCATTGGTTGTGCTCTAAACCAAACTGTCAAACCATCCAATGGCTGGTGTCATAGCTGATCACATGTGCAGCATTATGGCAGTTGTAGATTAAACAGAGGCCAAGATGGCAGCTTCCTTGGCTGAAAATGATAGGAGGGTTTACTACCACTTTAAGAAGTAAAAGCTTCCAGGTGGCAGAATGGTATCGGGCGATACCGGGGCTCCAGGTGCACTGAACATGCGCAAAAGGGAGTCCGGTCTTCGACCCGGGCCTGTAGTTGATGTGGAAGGTGAATCGGGCGAAGAACAGTGCCCACCTGGCTTGTCGGGGCTTCAGTCTCTTGGCAACCCTCAAATATTCCAGGTTTTTATGGTCAGTGTAGATGAGGATTGGATGTGCTGCCCCTTCCAACAGGTACCGCCATTCCTCCAATGTGGATTTAATGGCCAAAAGTTCACGATCTCCCACATCGTAATTCTTCTCCGCAGATGACAGTTTGCGGGAGAAGAACACTACCGGATGCAGTAGCGCTTTGGTACCCTACCTCTGGGAGAGAATTGCCCCGACTGCTACCTCAGATGTGTCGACCTCCTGAACATAAGGAAGAGCCGGGTCTGGATGCTGCAAGATGGGCGCTGAGGTAAACAGATACATGAGCCTTTCAAAAGCAGTTTGCGCCTCAGGAGTCCATTGAAAGGGGGTACCCTGTTTGGTTAGGTGAGTGATGGGTGAGATTATGGATGAGAACCCCCAAATGAATTTTCTGTAAAAGTTTGCGAATCCAGCAAATCGCTGGATTTCCTTTTTATCAACCGGGGCTGGCCAGTCCAAGATGGCGGACACCTTTTGAGGGTCCATCTTGATACCTCCAACGGAGATAAAGAGTCCCAGAAATTGTATACTGCGCTGCTCAAACTCACACTTTTCTGGCTTGGCATAAAGTCCGTGTTGACGGAGACGACCCAGTACCTTTTTTACATGGTTGCAGTGAAGCTCCAAGGAAGGGGAGAAAATCAAGATATCGTCCAGATAAGCAATGACAAAAAGGTCGAGGAAGTCCCTGAAGATGTCGTTAATAAAGTGCTGGAACCTGGCAGGAGCGTTACATAAGCCGAACGGCATCACTAAATACTCATAGCGGCCGAAGCGGGTGCGGAAGGCCGTCTCCATTCGTCGCCTTCCCTGATTCGCACCAAGTTATAGGCTCCACGGAGGTCTAATTTAGTGAAGATGGTTTCCGTTCCCAGGCGTTGAAATAGTTCTGGTACCAGAGAGAGAGGGTAACGGTTCTTAACTGTCACTTTATTGAGCTCCTGGTAGACTATACATGGGCGCAGCGTACCATCTTTTTTCTCCACTAAAAAGATATCCGCCCCAGCTGGGGAGGTGGATGGATGGATAAACCCCTTGCTGAGATTCTCATCAATGTAAGACTTGAGAGTGCCGAGCTCAAGCTCTGAGAGCGGGTAGATCCTCCCAAAGGGGATCTCAGCACCGGGCAGGAGCTCAATGGGGCAGTCGTACGGTCTGTGGGGAGGAAGGACCTCCGCCCCCTTCATGCTAAAAACGTCCAGAAAATCATGGTAGACACTGGGAACGGCCTGGCAGATATCAGGTTCTGGATCAGAGTCCATGCAAAGTAGGGACGGCTCCGCCCCGGGGTTCATTGGAAGGCAATGCCTGTGGCAGTATTGGGAACTTGATGTCCCCTCTATTCCAATTGATGGTCGGATTGTGAGCCTGGAGCCATGGTAAGCCGAGGATGACAGGGAAGAGAGGAGAGGCGATGGCATCCAAAATGAAAAACTCCTGATGGCCCCCGACCGTGGTAATGGTCAAGGGAACAGTCTCTTGAGAGACTAGGTCGGACTTAATGGTGGTGCCATCAGCCAGGTGCACTGTCATCGCAGGTCGCAGGGGGATCCCCTGTTGTGCAGCAAAAGATAAGTTCACAAAGCAGCTGCAGGCTCCAGAGTCGAGGATTGCATGGACGGCCACAGACTTTCCAGGGAGCTGCAGGACTATGGAGAGGGTGAGATGAGCAGCGTTGCTGGGTGCAGGAGCTGAGAAGGTAGCCAGGTTTCTTCCTAACTTGGCAGGACAGGCTCGCACAAAGCGCCCTGGCTCTCTGCAGTAGAGGCAGAGATCCAGGTTCCTTTGGCACTGTCTCTCTTCATGGGTCAGTGCTGAATGCGCTACCCCCCGCTTGGGTTCAGGTTGAGTCGGAGGAGGAGAGGTGGGCTTGGCGGCGAAGACAGGAGAGGAACTAGGGAAGCCGGAAGCATGAGGTAGCATCCATGTAGGCCGAAGAATTCTCCCGGAACTTTCCGCTCCGTGCTCTCTGAAGCGCCGGTCTATCTGGATAGCGAGATCGATGAGTCTATCCAGATCGGGCAGCACCTCTGCACAAGCCAACTCATCCTTCAGGGGGTCGGCTAAGCCTAGGCAGAACTGAAAACAGAGGGCCGCCTCGTTCAAGGCTGTGTCGCCACTCCAGCGCCTGAACTCGGACGCATAGTCTTCCACTGGCCTGGAGCCATGCCGGAGGGCGTGGAGTGCGGCCTCTGCAGTGGGGGCCTGGTGAGGATCTTCATACAACTGGGCCATGGCCCGGAAAAACCGGGAGAGGTCAGAGACTTCAGGTGCCCCTTGTTCCAGGAGCCGATGGGCCCAAGATTGGGGTTCGCCTTGCAGAAGGGAGATTACCAACCCCACCTTTGTGACTTCCTGGGAGAATGTACAGGGCTGAAGACTGAGGTATAACTCACAGGCGTTACGGAACGCCCGGAATTCCCTACGGTCCCCGGAGAACCGCGCAGGCATGGGGACTGTGGGCTCCAGCGGGAAGGTGAACATGGTGTCAGTTGCAGGCCCGCTGACCCTCGATGGGGCAGGAGAGGAGAGCTCCAAAACACGGCTTTCCAGCCTGGTGTATCCTTCATGCAAGCTCCGGACAGCTTGGGTGAGCCCTTCCAAGTACAGGCTGAGTTCATGTGAAGGAGAGGGCCCCTGCTCACACTCGGACATGGTTGTCTGATTCTGTCACGTACCTAGTGGGTGAGACTGACAGTGCAGTGGGCAACCTCTCTTGCTGCCCTGGTTCGGGAACCCCTGATAGAGTAGACAGGAAGCTCCGGAGCACAGGGGGGCACGAGGGCTGAAATGGATGCAGATGATGATGTACAGATCACTCAGAGGCTCGTGCTAGGCAGAAGATTGGTCCTACAGGCCGGGTCAGTAACTGGCAGACAAGTGCGGTACAGTGGGAGCAGGCAGGCGGATAGTCAGGTACAGGCAGGGTCGTCAACAAGCGGGCAGCAGAGGTACACAAGGATCAGGCAGAAGAAGGTTCGTAGGCAAGCTGAGGGTCGGTGCAGGCAGAGTTCATGCATAGTAGGGCAAGCCGGGTCACAGGTACAGGAAATCTCAGGAAAGTAGTCACGGAACACTTCATGAAACACTGTAGATCAGACAGCACTTGCTGCAGGGTGTGCTGGGCTGAAACAGAGCCGTTTGGCGCGGGCACGGGGGTGTGAATGCGCGTGGGCTCCCGTGAATGCGCGCAAACACACAAATAGCGCAAAAAAAGTCCTCCATCTAAGGATTTTTCCTAACAGTGAGGGATCAGCTCTAGTGGGGATCACTTTTCCTGGGATAAAAGCAGTGTTGCACAGCAGGCTTCATAAAATTCTGGCTTGCAGCCAGGTTTATTAAAAGGTTGCACATCAATAAAAACAGAAAACCAAACCTTTCCTTCTGGCGATAAGCTAAACAGTATAAATTTTCTCACTATACCGTGTTGGGCTGGTCCTCAACACCCACAAAACATAAGCAAATGCAAACCTTCTCTTTAAAGTCAAAACACCAAAATGGAGCTCCTTCAGATTGTTCCTTCTGAGTCCCAGGCCAGAGCACAACTGAGGGCTCTTTCTGGTAATTTAAGCCACCTGCTGGTAGACTCCAGTGGACCAAAATTCCAGACTGGAACCAGCCCAGCCACGGTGGCTGGTAATACCTGGGCCGGACTCCACCTAGTCCAATCTATATGAACGCATGCGAGGTGACAGGTAGCGTCCGTCTACTAGTTCACCTCGCATACTGTCACATATCCTCCCCCTCTGCTCAAGCCCCTGTGGCTGAGCAACTGTTCCAACCATGAAGTGGACCCGGGAGAGGGCAACTGCATTGTTTTGGAGTTTACTTGCTCTGTGTTCTACTGTAAACTTGAATGGCTGTAGGGCCAGGAACCACCTAGTCACACGGCTATTTTTCTCCCTGTTGTCACACATCCACTTCAGGGGGGCATGGTCAGTGACTAGCCTGAATCGTCTTCCCAGCATATAATACGTGAGGGCCTCTAAGGCCCATTTGATGGCCAAGCATTCTTTTTCAACGATGGCATTATTTATTTCATGCTTGTTGAGCTTTCTGCTCAGGTACACAACTGGGTGCTCTTCACCATCTCTGACTTGGGACAGTACGGCCCCTAGTGCCACCTCAAAGGCGTCTGTCTGTACAACAATATCTTTGGAAAAGTCTGGGGCGACAAGCACCGGTTGTACACACAGGGCCTGCTTCAACCTCTGGAACGCTTTCTCTGCCTTCAGATTGCATTTCACCAAAACCGACCCTCTACCCTTTGTCAGGTCTGTTAGAGGGATGGCGATGGTGGCAAAGTCTGGAATGAAGCGCCTGTAGTACCCTGTGATCCCCAGGAATGCACGCACCTGTTTCTTATTCACTGGTTGGGGCCACTTTTGTATCGCCTCAATCTTATTGGTCTGGGGTTTGACCAGTCCCTGACCAATAACATACCCAGGGTATTTGGCTTCCTCCAGACCTATGGCACACTTCTTTGGGTTGGCGGTGAGACTTGCTTCCCTAAGGGAATCTACCACTGCTTGTACTTGGGGCAGGTGCGATTCCCAATTTGGGCTGTGGATGACCACATCATCCAAATAGGCGGCTGCATAGGGCCGATTGTCCATCATTCTCTGGAACGATACAGGGGCCCCATGCAGACCAAACAGCATTCGCTTGTACTGTAAGGACCCCTCGGGAGTAGAAAAAGCATTTTTTTCCTTTGCGGACTCCATTAAGGGAATCTGCCAGTAGCCCTTAGTTAGGTCTAGGGTTGTTATGTACCGGGCCCCTCCCAACCTGTCCACTAGTTCATCAACCCGCGGCATCGGGTATGCGTCAAACTTAGAAACGTTATTTAGCTTCCTAAAGTCATTACAGAACCTGATAGTGCCATCGGGCTTTGGGACCAGCACTATGGGGCTCAACCAGGCACTGTGGGACTCCTCTATCACGTCCAACTCTAACATGTTTTTTATTTCCTTCGCAACCACCTCTCGTCTAGTCTCAGGTATCCTGTAGGGCTTTACATTTACTCTTGGTTCCGTAATTATATCATGTTGTATTACGGTGGTTAGTCCGGTTAGGGGAGAGAAAAGGTCTCTATTTTTACTTACAAATTCCTTAACGTGACGTCATGTTGTTGCGTCAGTTATGGGGACGTCCAGTGTCTTGGGTAACCTGTCCTTTTGAGGAGTTGGCACTGCCATTAAAGTCTCTCTTTCCTTCCAAGGTTTAAAGAGATTAACATAATATATTTGCTCAGGTTCCGTTTCCCTGGCTGGTAAACTATGTAATTTCCTTCCCCTACTCTTTCTCTAAATGTCAAAGGGACCTTGCCACTTGGCTAGGAATTTACTTTCAACCGTGGGGACTAGCACCAGCACTCTGTCTCCAGGGTTGAAAGTCCAGGTTTTGGCACCCCGATTATAAACCCTCCTCTGGGCTTCCTGGGCTCGCTCCATATGTTCCCGTACTAGGGGCAGGACAGGTGCGATTTGATCCTGCATCAAGGAGATATGCTCTATGACGCTTCTATACGGGGTGGCCTCTCCTCCCCACGTTTCTTTTGCGACATCTAGCAGGCCCCTGGGGTGTCTACCATACAAGAGTTCAAACGGGGAATAACCTGTAGACGCCTGCGGAACATCTCGTATGGCAAACATGAGATAGGGTAGCAAAAAGTCCCAGTTTCTCCCATCTGTATCCACCACCTTTTTCAACATACTTTTGAGGGTCTTGTTAAACCTCTCCACCAGACTGTCAGTTTGGAGGTGGTAAACAGAAGTACGGAGATGGGTGATTTTGTACAGCTTGTACAACTCCTTGGTAACTCTGGACATAAAGGAGGTGCCCTGATCCGTTAAGACCTCTTTTAGGATCCCCACCCGACTAAACACCTGGACCAACTCCTTGGCAATAGTCTTAGCGGAGGTATTCCGTAAGGAGATGGCTTCAAGATAGCGTGTTGCATAGTCGAGTATTACCAGAATATGCTGGTGACCCCGAGCACACTTTACCACTGGCCCCACCAGATCCATGCCAATTCTCTCAAATGGCACTTCAATGATGGGTATTCTCTACACCCAGATGCCTCCCCCCCCCCAATTATATGACCATGGGCCAAGTCTAGGACCATCCTGTGGAAGGCTTTGGGAACCACCAGCTGTTCTACCTCTTCCTCACCGTGTTTTACCACCTGATACAGCAAACTGTTCTTAAGAACCATGTAAGGCAACGACACCCCCCGAGTTAGGTTCCACAGGTTCCCCATCCATCATCTTAATGTTCTCTCTGGCTCTAATAAGAGTGACATCTTGTAGTTGCTCTGTACAAAAATCCTCCCTCCTGACCTCAGTAAGGGGTCACATTCTGTCCACTCTCACTGTTGGAGTCAGAGATGTTCTCTGGTTCATTAACCTCAAGCTGAGAGCTGTCTTCCAGCTCTTCTGGCTCCCCAGCCATTACAGGAAAAGGGAGAGGGTCTCCTTCTTCCTCGGTCCTGGAGGTTGTCACTCTC
>BLSH010281356.1:439710-467526 GCA_018402905.1 Glandirana rugosa | reverse complement strand
CAGCAACGGAATGTACCAAGAATTCTTGTCAAACGACATAGTCCACCATTTTGTGCCACTCCTTCTCCATCTTGTCGACCACCAAGGGTTTCGGAAGGTGTCCTACCAGGATCTGAACCGGGTACCAGTATATTAACCCCCCCCCCTCCGTAGACCCACATCTCTTATGGGTAGTAACTTCACGGTAAACTCTCTTAACCGTACCTAGACCACCCCGGTCACCATTTCACACGAGCCCCAGTGGTCGTATAAGACCATTATGAGCTGATACGTTGTGCGATAGAACTTCGGTAGAGGAATGCCTTATGGAGGCGATTCGGACCATCCTGTGGAAGGCTTTGGGAACCACCAGCTGTTCTACCTCTTCCTCACCGTGTTTTACCACCTGATACAGCAAACTGTTCTTAAGAACCATGTAAGGCAACGACATCCCCCGAGTTAGGTTCCACAGGTTCCCCATCCATCATCTTAATGTTCTCTCTGGCTCTAATAAGAGTGACATCTCGTAGTTGCTCTGTACAAAAATCCTCCCTCCTGACCTCAGTAAGGGGTCACATTCTGTCCACTCTCACTGTTGGAGTCAGAGATGTTCTCTGGTTCATTAACCTCAAGCTGAGAGCTGTCTTCCAGCTCTTCTGGCTCCCCAGCCATTACAGGAAAAGGGAGAGGGTCTCCTTCTTCCTCGGTCCTGGCACCAGTCTCCCCTTCCATTTGACAAAAAGGGTCTGGTGAGAACTCCTGTGCCTCCTCAGCAGGGGGAGCTCTTTCCTCCAGGCTCTCTGTGCCCTCCCACAACCTCCAAAAATGGGGAAAATCCCTCCCCACTAGAGCTTCATGAAGCAGGGAAGGCACCACTCACACTACCAGAGTCAAACAGCTCAGTGACGGGTTTCCCATCAATAGCAATCACACACATTTAGAAAAAAAGAGAAACAACCCGCGCTCACTAAAAACACAATACAAGTAATATATGATGATTTGCAAGAATGATTCAAAATGATTTAAAAAGGCAGCACGCATAAAACAACAGATCTAAAATTGTCCAGAGATATATGAAAGCAACATATGCAGCGCCAATATATATATATATGGCGCTGCATATGTTGCTTTCATAAATCACACACATTTGCTTCTCTATGCGACTTGAACATGATGCTATACATGTGATCTGTGAAAAAAGAGAAATGCGTCTGTTCATATAAGCATTATCACTTTGCATGGGTTCATCATTCAGGGAACAATTGGCAGCAATATGTCCCAATGCATGACATTGGTAGCACTGTATTTGCTCTACACCCAGTCCTCTCAAGGGTCCCCAAGACCTTCCCGGCTTCTTTGGCCATTCTCCAGGTCCAGAGCCCATAGTCTCTTTAACTGCAGCAGTCTTATCAAACTTCCTCACGCACCCCTGGAACAGTCTCACCCCTAGATACATTGGAGTGGGGCGCAGACGGGTTCAGCAAGTCCTCAGCAGCCATGTATCTCTCCACGAGGTCTACGATTTGGTTGGCAGTTTTGGAGTTCCCATGACTGACCCATTTCCTCAAAGCAACAGGGAGCGCACGTAGATAGCGGTCCATGGCCATGCACCCTACAATCTGGGGACCTGGCGAAGTCTCCGGCTGTAGCTACTTCTTGGTGAGGTGAGGTGAGCCAAGTGAAACATTTGGGAGCGGGGTGGCTGGTCCATGCGGTAGGTCCATTGGTGCACCCGTTGGGCCCGGACAGCGATGGTGACACCCAGGCGTGCGAGTATCTCCGCTTTTAAAGTCTCATAATCCTGGGCCTTGTCTGGTTCAAGATCAAAATAGGCCTTTTTGGGTTATCCTGTCAAGAAAGGGGCTAATAGTCCCGCCCATTGGTCTTTTTGCCAACCTTCCCACACAGCAACTCTTTCAAAAGTGGTTAAGTGTGCTTCCACATGATCTGCTAGTGTCAACTTCTGCAGGTAATAGCTGGCTTTTAACAACTTTTGTTCCAATTGTAGAGGAGCTGCGGACCCCTTCTTTAATTCCAACAGGGCCTCTGCAAATTGCTGATTCGTCTCCTGTTGACCCGCCTGCTGTGCTGCAGCAGCCTCTGCGATCTGGCAGTTGGTTTCCCGCCCGTTTCTGAGCTGCATTGGCCTGCAACATGGCCTTCACCATTTCTTCCATTTTCTCTTTAGAAAACTGCCTGCCGATTCCACCACGTGTGAGGGATCAGCTCTAGTGGGGATCGCTTTTCCTGGGGTTACAAGCAGCGTTGTACAGCCGGCTTCATAAAATTCTGGCTTGCAGCCAGGTTTATTAAAAGGTTGCACATCAACAGAAATAAAAACAGAAAACAAAACCTTGCCGTCTGGCAATAGACTAAACAGTAAAGATTTTCTCACTATACAGTGTGGGACTGGTCCCCAACACCCACAAAGCAAATGCAAACCTTCTCTTTACGCCTCATACAAACGCACGTAAGCAAAACGCCGGGCCTGACGTCAGGGAAAAATCACAGTTTTTCCTTGGCGTTTTGCATTGACGTCAATGCACGTTTTTCCACACTAGCTTTCAGCGGCGTTTTCTGCCTCTATTCAAAATCAATGGTTCCCTATGGGAGCCCATTGATTTGAATAGAAGCCACACCAGAAGTCGGATCACGGTAATCCGACTTGCGGCGCGACTTGTGTGGGGTTCCCCCCCAAAAGCATACCAGGCTCTTCGATCTGGCATGGATTTTAAGAGGAACCCCCATGCCGTAAAAACGGCGTAGGGTCCCCCCAAAATCCATACCAGACCCTTAGGTTTCCCTTTCCTGGCAGACCCCAGTATAAAGGGCGCAAATATATAGTAGATAAGGTTGAATATAGACAATAGTCCATCCAGTTCAACCTGTGTAGGTGCACGTCTGTCAGTGTCTATGGTATAATTTGGTGGATCACTGGTGTGGCATTATAAGTGCATGTACAAGCAATATTCTTTAGAAGCTACATAAGGCATCAGACCTTTAAGGTGATGACTAGTCATTGGCTGAATACTAGTGTAGCACCCCCATAGAATAGGTGCGTTTTCTAGCAGTGTTTGCTAGGTGAAGTAAAATTTAGTCAGGCCTGAGTGTAAGACCAGGCCTGAATGTTTTGATCTGGGTTGGGAGGAGAGGCTCAGGGAGGATTGGGTGGACTTAACAGATGAGGTCACCAGAACCTCCCACTTCTTTCTAGAAACCTGGGGAAGGTTTCTGGTCAGAGAGCTGGGAGATAGGTGGAGCCATCTGGAGTGTTCTAAGGAGCCCTGACCAATCCCCAAGCAGGATTGGCAGGGGGCAGGCTTCCTTAAATACTCTGAGTCAGCCCAATCTGGGAGGAGAAGTGTTGGGTGGAAGTCTGGAGATGTAGCAGAGGCGCTGTGGAGGCCTCTACCCGGGAGGTCGCCCCCATCTGGGGGGGTGACTTTGAGGCCTGGCGGTTCGTGTGTAGCCAGGAGTGGTGGTGATTCCTGGAGTGGCACAGGGGAACAGGAGAACAGTGGAGGTGCTACAAGGGGTGAGACTTTAAAGTGATCCACCGGTGTGGTGAGTGATGGTCCCTGTGGGCTGGAGAAGAAAGTGCTGAAGCAGGCTGGGAGAGGTATAGTGGACAGTATGTGGAAGCCTTGGGAGCCAGTCAGGGGAAGGAAAGTCACTAAGGAAAAGCACGTTGGTGGGACCTGGAAGAGAGTTGGTCTGGGAGTTGTAGTCCATCAAAGGCCCGGCTAGCACTCAAGTACTTGGCTACACATTCAGGGCCCGCAATCCCTGGCCTTTAATAGGTGTTACTGAGGTCCTGCTGATACAGAGTAGGCCTCACCATGTACTAGCCGCGGTGAAGAGGAAGGAGTAGAGAAGCTTGATAAATTTCCTTTCAGGCTGGAAACTAAGTGATGTGTTGGAGAGAAGTAAAAGAGTGATAATCTGCAAGTTCTGTGTTAGAGAGAGAACTGTAGAAGAAACGATCAGCAAGTTGAGTGCTGGAGAGTTGTGAGGAGTAACAGTCTGCAGAGGGATGGTCTGCAGTGCACATATACAGGACTGTATATGGAGTTTGAGTTTGGGCATCCCACAGTCATCCCTTATACCCATCCAAGTTATTTCCCCAAAATGAAACAACAAAAATAAGAGCCGGCCTGTTCAGTGTCTCCGGATGTGTGACATATGGTGTGATTGAGGGCAGCTATAAGGTGAACCACTACTACCAGCCACTCTCAAGGGAGCACATGGCTACACTATATTTTGTATTTTTTCTCTCCCCCCTTTTCTGATAATTGGTAGGCAGTGGTGGGTTGATCTGAAATGAATCCTCAGACTGCCAAACACAGAAGTGTGCTTAACCAGTTAGTACTGGCTCGCGTACATATACTGCTGCAGTGTGGCTGTATTACGCAAAATCACCGTCTATAAATGGTGGCTCGCCGTGATGACCAGGCAGAGAGAAAGAACAGAGAACCGCCGATGTAAACATAGTTCCCCGCTCTGTCAGTGGGCATTTAAAAGATCTACTGATCCGTCACAGTTAGATCTCTTATGCCCATGGTAGCCCAGCCCCCTCCCAGTTAGTACACACCTAGGGAACACAGTTAACCCCTTCACTGCCCCCTGCAGGTTAACCCCTTCACTGCCAATAACATTTATGCAATAATCAGTGGATATTCAAATTTCTGATCGGTGTATAAATGTCATTGGTCCCAAAAAAGTGTCAAAAATGTCCGACATGTCTGCCCCAATATCAAAGTCGCAGATCGCCGTCATTACCAGTAAAAAAAAAAAAATGGTAAAAACGCCAGAAATTAATCTCATGGTTTGTAAACGCGGCAACTTTTGCGCAAACCAATCAATAAACGCCGATTGTGATTTTTTTTTACCAAAAATATGAGGAAGAATATAAATCGGCCAAAACCGATGAATAAATTAGTTTTTTTATATATTTTTTTGGATTTGTATTTTAGCAAAAAATAAGAAATATTGTTTTTTTGCTCTGCAGCTTAAAATGTACGATGAATTACTCCACACCCACACCGAAGTATATTGCAGATCAATAAGTGAGGGGGGGGAGGGAAAAGGGAACCAAAACCAAGAAAAACAAAGGGGGGGGGAAGAAGGGAAGGGGAGAAAAGGTCTCCTCAAGTTTGGTGACTCACAGTTAGAATCTGCAATAATAAAAAATAGGGATCTTTTCAATTATAAACTATATGAGATAATGGTCAGTTCCAAACAGGCATTACGACCAAATCAATAACATAACATGTATCCACTTATACGGCTTACAGATTGTTAAAATTAACCACTTCAGCCCCGGAAGGATTTCCCCTGTTAGGACCAGAGCACTTTTTGCGATTCGGCACTGCGTCGCTTTAACTGACAAATGCGCGATCGTGTACCCAAACGAAATTTGCATCCTTTTTTTCCCACAAATAGAGGTTTCTTTTGGTGGTATTTGATCACCTCTGCGTCATTTCTGATCACCGCTATAAACAAAAAAAGAGCAAGAATTTTGTAAAAAAAATAATAATTTTGCACATAGATGTATATTTCTATACGTGCATTTTAGAGAATATATATTACCCATATTTGGAATCAATAAGTTTAATCACTAGGGATTTTATATTTTAGTAGAAGGTTACCAGTTTACATTGGATTCAATATAAAAAGCATAGCCTACCGGGATTAAACACAGGATAAAAAACAATTTAAAAATTCTGTTTTTCACCATAACAAAGGTAAACTGTTTTTCGTTCTGTGGTTCTCATAGAATCTCAGGAAAACTATAACTAATTATATTGTGTTGTCAAAAAAAGTTTATATATAATAATCAGGACTTAAATGGAGGTTGGAGGAGGAGGAAAGGGAGGAGAGGGTCCTGGAGGGACTTTTATGGGCGTGTGCACCTAGTGATCCTTTCCTTGGCCATGGGGTTATTTTTTATTATTATTTTTTGCCTGCTCCAACACATACATGGGGGGGGGGGTTGCATGAAATACTATTAAAATTGGAAAGTTGAAAATTCAATTCAATCATTGACAATCTGTTGTTTTATCTAGATGCCATTTATAAAAAGTCTATATTAATAGCTCCTGAAGAAGAGGACTATGTCTGAGAAACGTGTTGAGCTGTAATGACTACCATAGGTATTATCACTGCAGTATTGATATTCATTGATCTTATGTATCAATCTTACTATAATGCGCTGTAATGTGAATTGAAAATGTAATAATATTGTTGTTTTTAATGGAACAAATTTTCGAAATAAATATATATATATATAAGTCCCATGTTAATACTTATAGTATAGTTCCAAGGTAATGTCAGTGTCTATAATTATTTCCCATTTCCCTGTATGTTGTGTTCTTTAAGATGCACATCCAAGAGTCTTTTAAAAATGTCCATACTCTGCACTGACACCACCAAGTTCCACATCCTTATTACCCTGACAGTGAAAGTTAAACCGCTTCTCCTCCAATCTCATTATGTGGCCCTGTGTCCTCTGACACTCCTTGAGACTGAATAGTTTTTTTCCTATGCTGGGATCACCATTGAGCTATTTGTAAATCGCTATCTTGTCCCCTCTCAAGCGTCGTTTCTCCAGCGAAAATGCATTTTGTGTTTGCAGGCGTTCTCGTAATTGAGGGCATCCAGTCCCCTTATTCGTTTCTTTGCCCTTCTTTGAACTCTCTCCAGTTCCAGCACATCCCTTCTGAGGACTGGTGACTAGAACTGAACAGAGTACTCCAGATGTGGTCTAATCAGAGTTTGATAAAGTGGTAGGATCGTTTTATCCTTGGAGTATATACCCTTTTTTATGCATGCTAATATTCTGCCGGCTTTGGTAACTGCAGCTTGACATTGCATGCTATTGCTCTATCTGTCATCTACTAGGACCCCCAGATCTTTCTCCATCCTTGATTCCCCCAGCGGTTCTCCTCCCTTGTGAGTAGTTTGAATTTATGTTTTTTGCCCCCAAGTGCATTACTATACATTTCTCCACATTAACCACTTCAATACTATGCACTTAGAACACTTTCCTACCAGACCAATTTTCAGCTTTCAGTGCTGTTGCGTTTTGAATGAGAATTGTGCAGTCGTGCGACGCTGTACCCAAACAAAGTTTTTATCATTTTGTTCCCACAAATAGAGCTTTCTTTTGGTGGTATTTGATCACCTCTGCAGTTTTTATTTTTTGCGCTATAAACAAAAAAAGACCGAAAATTTTGAATAAAAAAAAATTCTCTATTTCTGTCACAAAACGTTGTAAATAAGTAAATTACTCCATCACTGATGGGCACTGATGAGGCTACACTGACGTGCACTGATCTGGCAGTACTGATTGGCACTGATGAGGTGGCACTGATGATGAGGCACTTATATGCAGCAATGATGAGCACTGTTAGGCGGTACTGATAAGAAGCACTGACAGGCACTGATATGAAACACTGACGGGCACTGATATGCAGCACTGACGGACACTGATAAGCGGCACTGATGGGCACTCATAGACGGCACTGATTGGCACTCATAGGCAGCACTGGGCACTGATAGGTGCCACTGATGGGCACTGATAGGTGGGCTCTAGTAGGTGGCACTGGTGGGCACTGATATGTGGCACTGGTATGCACTGATAGGGGCACTGGTACACACTGATAGGGAACTGGTGGGCATATGTACAGAAAGGGGCCCATTCCCTGGTGGTCTAGGGTGGCATCTGAAGGTGGCACTAAGTGCCATTCATATTGCCCCTTACCTGGTGGTCTGGGGTGGTCTCCCTGCTGGTCCAGATCGGCTCCCTGGTGGTCCCTGGTCGGCTCCCTGGTGGTCCTGGGTGGGGACATTGCTGGTGGTCCCTGGGCAGGCTCCCTGGTGGTCTAGTGTGGCGATTCGAGGGGGGGCTGTGCTGATAAATCATCAGCACAAACCCTCCCTGTAAGGAGAGCAGCCGATCGGCTCTCCACTCCTCAGGTCTGCAGACCTGAGTACAGGAAAGCTGATAAACTGCTTTCCTGTGTTACACTGTGACCAGCCGTGATTGGTCACAGCTGATCACATGGTAAAGTGCTTCGGATGGAAGCACTTTACCGAGATCGGTATTGCGGGGGGGTCAGACTGACCTCCCACACCACCGATTGCCGCAATGCGCCCCCCCCCCGGGCGCGCGGCGCCAGTTATCATGAGGACGTCATTTGATCTCTGCAAAAATGGAGATTGAGCTATTTATCCCATTCTCTATATTATTTATGAATAAATTGAATAGAATTGGTCCTAAGACAGAACCTTGGGGTATCCAGTATACCCCACCTGGCACCCTGTACACCCTACCTGGAACCCTGTATACTGATACCTGGCACCCTGTATACCCCACCTGGCACCCTGTATACTGCTACCTGGCACCCTGTATACCCTACCTGGCACCCTGTATACTGCTACCTGGCACCCTGTGTACTGCTACCTGGTGCTCTGTATACCCTACCTGGTACCCTGTATACTGCTACCTGGCACCCTATATACTGCTACCGAGGGCTCTGTATACTGCTATCTGGGACCCCTGTATACTGCTATCTGGGACCCCTGTATACCCTACCTGGCACCCTGTATACCCTACCTGGCACCCTGTATACTGCTACCTGGCACCTTGTATACCCTACCTGGCACCCTGTATACTGCTACCTGGCTCCCTGTATACTGCTATCTGGCACCCTGTATACCCTACCTGGCACCCTGTATACTGCAACCTGGGGCTCTGTATACCCTACCTGGCACCCTGTATACTGCTACCTGGTACCCTGTATACCCTACCGGGCACCCTGTATATCCTACCTGGCACCCTGTATACTGCTACCTGGCACCCTGTATACCCTACCTGGCACCCTGTATACTGCTACCTGGCACCCTGTATACCCTACCTGGCACCCTGTATACTGTTAACTGCCACCCTGTATACCCTGCCTCGCACCCTGTATACTGCTACCTGGCACCCTGTGTATCCTACCTGGCACCCTGTATACTGCTACCTGGCACTCTGTATACCCTACATGGCACCCTGTATACCCTACCTAGCACCCTGTGTACTGCTACCTGGGGCTCTGTATACCCTACCTGGCACCCTGTATACTGCTACCTGGCACCCTATATACTGCTACCTGGTACCCTATATACTGCTACCTGGGGCTCTGTATACTGCTATCTGGGACCCCTGTATACTGCTATCTGGGAGCCCTGTATACTGCTACCTGGCACCCTGTATACTGGTACTTGGGGCTCTGTATACCCTATCTGGGACCCCTGTATACTGCTATCTGGGACCCCTGTATATTGCTATCTGGAACCCCTGTATAATGCTATCTGGGACCCTGTATACTGCTACCTGGGAACCTGTATACTGATATATGGTGATTCTGTATAATGCTATCTGGGGCTCTGTATACTCCTATCTGGTGATGCTGTATACCCTATCTGATGATGCTGGGCTATATACACAAGAGGTGGAAACTATAAAGGTGGGGCTTATGAGAAGTGGGAGGGGTCAAAAAGGAAGGGCGGGGTCTGGCGCCACCCATCCTAAAATTTCACCAGCCGCCACTGTAGGTTACATAAGTTATATCGGCTCCTTTATCTAACCCACCGCCGGTGGATGCAGCAGTCATTAGACTGGCCAAGAACGTGACAATTCCGATGGAAGACTCTTCTCCCTTTCGCGATATCCTAGATAGGCACATTGACATGGACTTAAGAAAGCCCTTCCTCGAGGCAGGTGGTGCCTGTAAGCCCGCCGTGGCTTTAACATGCGTAGCAAGTACTATGTGAGCATGGACGCAAAACTTGGAATATGCAATTAAAAACCAGCTGCCTAAAGAACAAATCCTCAAAGCACTTGATGAGATAAAACTCTCAGTGGACTTTGTAGGGGAGGCAGCTATAAACATCATTTGATGGTCCTCCAGGGCAATGCTTAGCTCAGTCACAGCCAAAAGAGGTTTGTGGCTAAAGCCCTGGGCAGACCCATATTCAAAGCAAAATTGCTGTAAACCGCCTTTTGATAGGAATGCGCTGTTTGGCCAAAAACTGGAGACTGCCATCTCCAGGGTTACGAGAGGAAGATCAGATATTCTGCCCCAAGATCGATGATCCGGACGCAAAGAGAGGGTGACCAATTAGAGGGGCACCAAACAGGTATCGGGATCTCTGGAGTTTTCGCCCATCCAAGGACTCCAAAAGGAGTTGGAGGAGTACACAGTCAACCTTCCTAAGGTCACAGAGAGCTAAGACCCCTCAGGTACCCAGAAGTCTTTATGATGCCAGGCTGCTAAAATTTACTCAGTTCTGGCAAAATCACTGCCAAAATCGATGGGTTCGGTCCACATTGGCGCAAGGCCCTTATTGGCTGTTCAAACGGCAGACCCCAGAATACTCCTTTAGTTCCACCAAGACAACCAAGTCGGCCCTGAAGTTAGCTGCTCTTCAGGAGTATATCAGCATCTTGTTGCGTCAGAGGGCGATCATATTAGTTCCGGCCTGCCAGAGGTTTACAGGCTTCTAACTCGCCACTCTTTCTGGTCCAGAAAAAGATGGGGGGCTTCGGACCAGTGGTTGACCTCAAGAAGTTGAATCAATTTATCCCTTTACCAAAGTTCTGATTGCGGCTTTGGCCCCGCTGAGGGAGAAAGGGCTCAGGGTCCATCATTTCTTGGACAATATCATCCTCATGGCCCAGGACCAAGACCTCTTGCAGAGACAGATGGAGCACCTGCGGTCCACCTTACGGACATTCGGCTGGATAGTCAATTATCAAAAGAGCCAGCTGGAGCCTACACAGAGTATGGTCTATCTAGGGGCCCAGTTCAATACTCAGGTAGCCACAGTTTCCTTGCCTCTTTAGAAACTCCCCAAAATCAGGGAGAAGTTCCAACAAACATTGGTTGTGCCAGTAATGTCAGCAATCCAGTGCAGAATCTCTTCGGGACGATATCTTTATGTATCCCAATGATCCCCTGGGCTCACTGGAAACTCAGAATTTTCCAACAAGGCTTCCTGATGGAGTGGAAGAAGGTTTGTCTAGCCCAGTCAATCAGGATCACCAGCCGGATGCATCAGAGTCTCTGGTGGTGGACACAACAAGAAACGCTATTACAGCATCATCCATTAGGGCCGTGGCCATGGATCATTGTTACCACAGATGCCAGTGCAGCCACCTGCGAACAACACAAGATCCAGGGCAGATGGGAATTTCCCACTCAGGGATTAGTTTCCAACATTCGAGCAGCATTCATGGTGTTAGCTACCTTGCTGCCTCACATACAGGATCACCCAGTCCTGCTCCGTCTGGACAACACGGCAGCAGTGTCCTACAAACAGCAACAAAGCAGGATGCACAGCCAATCCCTTTTGGGAGAGGTAGAGCTGATCATGACATTGGCACAACAATATCTTTCAAATTTGAGGGCCATATATCTTCCAGGCCATCAGAACTTGGAAGCGGATCACCTATCCAGACAATTCAAGGATCCCAACAAATGATCCCTTCACCCTGAAATGTTCAAGCAGATTGTCCATGAGTGGGGGTGTGCACAACTGGATCTTTTCACCTCATCAACCAACTGCAAGGTGAGCCGATTCCTCTCACACTATCCACATCCATTAGAGGAGGGGACAGACGCCTCAACCCATCCTTGGGTTGCACAACTGGCCTATGCCTTCCCTCCAATTTCTCTAATCTTGAAATTCTTGAAGAGATTGTTGGCAGAGAATCTGACAGCCATTGCAGTTTTAACCTACTAGCCTTGCAGACCATGGTTCTCTCTGGCAATGGATCTCAGCATATGCCCACCGATCACTCTGCCAGTAGCTCCTCATCTCCTGTCGCAGGGAGAAATCCTCAACCATCATGACTGGCCTTAGTGGCCTGGAGATTGAAAGGCAGGGGTTACAGGAGTTAGGATGTTCTCCAGAGGTAGAACTTTACAGAGTTCTAGAAAGGAGTCAAACAATTCCATCTACTCCAGAATATGGGATAGGTTCACAAGCTTTGCAGCCGGGCATCAGTTTGACCCCAGTTACCCAAATGTGTCTCCAGTCCTGTCTTTCCTGCAATCTGGATTGGATCTGGGGCTCAGCCTAAGTTCGCTTAAGGTGCAAGTTTCAGCCATCTCAGCTTTTACCCAAAGGAAATGGTCATCAAGCCTGCTAGTGCAGCGCTTCATAAGAGTGGTGCTTAGACTATGCCTTCCCAAGAGAAATAGGTTCCCTCAGTGGGACCTGGCAGTAGTCCTCAATTTTCTGGCAAACCCTCCTTGTGCACCTACGGAAAACTGTTCAAAACGGCTTTCTTAATAGCCATAACTTCAGGGGGAAGGGTATCAGAACTCCAAGCATTGGGGGCAGCCAAACCTTATACATTGTTCTTCCCAGACAGGGTTGTGCTGAGACCATTGGATCACTTTTTCCCAAAAGTAGCTTCAATATTTCACCTCTCCTGTGAATAGGTGCTTCCAGCCTTCCCAGAGGAATCAGGTTCTGGCCTGCATGAGTTGGGCATTCCAAAAGTCCTCAAATACTATCTCCAGGCTACTTCTGCATTCAGACGTTCTGACAGACTTCTCATCCTACCTACCGGAAAATTTAAAGGGAAAGAGGCTTCCACCAGGAACATCTTGGCCTGGATAGCAAAGACTATTCATCAAGCATTTAGAGCGGCCGGAAAGGATCCTCCGGAGGTGGTTAGAGCTCACTCAGTCAGGGCCATGTCTTCT
This sequence comes from Glandirana rugosa, assembly GCA_018402905.1. NCBI lineage: Eukaryota > Metazoa > Chordata > Amphibia > Anura > Ranidae > Glandirana > Glandirana rugosa. The sequence continues at coordinate 454,786 of BLSH010281356.1, read as the reverse complement.
TCTTGGGCAGCATGTGCGGGAGTGTCTTTGGGGACAGTCTGCAGAGCGGCTTGCTGGTCTTCACATCATACGTTGCTAAGACACTACAGGATGGATCCAGCAGTTTTAGTTTAGGAGGAAAACTATTCAAGCTTCTATATCTATCGTCAAATAAAGACTAAATTTGCAGCATTAAACCCTCCCTCTCAAAAGCTCATTATTTATCATATGTATGCTGCCATGTTGGCATCAGGAAAATGGGAAATTGTATGAAATACTCATTTTCCTTTCCTGACTCCAATACATGGCAGCATACGAACCCTCCCCCTGATCTTTATATGGAGAATGGGGGAGGTTGCTCTCAGTAAGAATTTTATAGATTTAAGCAGGTCCTGTGGGTGGATATAGGGGCAGAGCTATATCATATGTATGCTGCCATGTATTGGTGTCAGAAAAGGAAAATGAAATTAAGTATTTGATACAATTTTCCATTTTTGCCTCTCCAGAGGGCTTGTGGCAGTATGTGTTGAGAAAGAAGAGAAGCAGACTGTGAGGGAATATGTCTGCAGGACTGAAGCAGACCCAGTTAGGTCTATTTACTAGCCAGGAGGCTTAACGTCTTACTAAACCCACAACAGTAAAAATCTGTCTGCATGTGCAGCATAGCATGCTTGTTATACTCACTGTGGAACCTAAGGTGTTAATCCTCTGCACTGTGTAAAAGGCTCTTTGATCCTGTCTGGACAGATCCTTCGCTCCTGCACAGTCACTCTTGGCAAGGCCTTTCAGTGCCCATGAATGCAGCCTCATCAATGCCCATCAGTGCCCAACAATGTAGCACATCAGTGCCCATCAATGCAGCCTATCAGTGCCCGTCAATGCAGCCTCACCAGTGCCCATCAATGCAGCCCATCAGTGCCCATTAATGCAGCCTATGGGAACCGGTTCTCCTCCCACCGATCGGCCAGGAACTGTGCCCCATCGCTGCTGTCATTGGGAGGAATTGTGCCCCATTGTTGGTCTCTTTCTGAGGAATTGTGCCCCATCATTGGTATCATTGGGAGGAATTGTGTCCAATCATTGTTGTCAGTGGGAGGAATAGTGCCCCTTCAATTGTGCCATTGAGAGGAATAGTGCCCCTTCCTTTGTGTAATTGGGAGGAATTGTGTCCCATCATTGGTGTCTTTTTGAGGAATAGTGCCCCATCATTGGTATCATTGAGAAGAATTGTGCCCCATCACTGGTGTCATTTGGAGGAATTGTGCCTTTTCATTGATATCAGTGGAGGAAAAATGCCCCAAGAGCCAGATAAAAGCAAGCAAAAGGCTGCATCTGGCCCCAGGGCCACAGTTTGGATACCACTGCTCTATGCTAAACAAACATTTAACCCTTGTAGTGCAGGGAAAGAGAAGCCCAGAAGCACCATACTCTATACCTTATGTTTCTCTAAAAATGCTTTGGGATTTTGCCAAGGTGCCTTTTGGATAATAAGCCTTTCCGAGATTCCTCTTTGAGGTGATTGTAGCATATTAGTGCAATTGCGAAACAGAAACAATTTAGTACTCTCTGCAATACTTTTTTATTTGCACTAACATACAATTTTTCAGGACAAGTTTTTGTGGTATGTCCCCTTCTTCAAGTTTTAGGATGCATGCACACAGGACGTTAAAAAAATGTCCAAAAAACTTCAGTAGCTTTTCAGTGATTTTTTCAGCTGTTATTAGCGTTATATTACTGGTGTTTTTGCGTGTTTTTTCATGATTTTAAAGGGCCAGCTTCTTTTTTTTTCCCTCAATTGATCTAAAACGTCCAAAAACATTGGGGAACGACATTGTGCGTTTTTGAGCGTTTGAACGTTTTTACAGTTGAAAAACATCTCTCAGAACCCTCTGGTCTTGGGTTTTTTTTACAGCTCAGAGACATCACTGCTAAAAACAGTTAGTAACAGCCTATGTGTGCATGAACACATAGGATAACATGATGGAGAGTTTATTGACTGTAGAAAAAAACATCTGCAGCTAAAAACAGCTGCTGTAAAACAGTCAAAAAAACGTCCTGTGTGCATGAGGCCTTAGCAGAATGTACTGTTAGTGTAAAGATAAGAACATTCTGCTGAAACTTAGTTAATTAGTACTGCTTGGACCTTAAAGAAGGGGACATACCCTGAAAGCTTGTCCTGAAAAATTGTATGTTAGTGCAAATAATAAAAGTATCACGGACAGTACTCAATTGTTTCTGATGTTCCTCTAAAAGGCTTATACTGTCCTACTTATTAAATGAGAATTAGCTCAGCATAAAAAAGGATTTTACATGTCTGTATTGTAAATGAGCAGTATAGTGGCCTGGCAATGCTGTTTATTCCCACCGGGACAGTTTTTCCAAGTGTGCTGCATGTTCTCCCTCTGTTCAACTCTGGATCAACTGTGGGTGAAGGATTGTGTATATGGGATTGTATGGTTATGTTTTATTTTTGTTTTTTATTGGCTGAACTAGATGGACTTGTGTCTTTTTTGAACCTGATTAACTATGTAACTATGTTTTCAGGAATTTATTTAGGCTGCTCCAGTCCCCATCCCCTTTCCCTCACATACACACACAGTTCAAAAACATATTAATAGGTTTCATTTACGGAAGAGAGGGGCAATAGATTTCTGTAGATCGCAAAAACTGACACTACAGCGTTTTTTGCCATGCCTAGCAGAGTAGAACTAAGATTTACTTGGTCATATATTTGGCATTATTAAAAAAATAAATAAATAAATAAAAAAAAAGCAGAATCGTATTTGAAAACAATTTAATAGAATTCCAAAAACATAGAAAATAAAACTATAGCATAAAATTCAGAATTACATTTTTATAAAATACAGCACTTTAATATTCTGCCAGGTACAAAACGGTTTCTTTAAAATTTATATACATTGAAGATTGCACATCATATGGGCCTTTATTTGTCACTGGCAGTCTTTTGTAGCACACTGAACTATAGTATACTACTACACCATTCATCTATTCCAACCAAGAAAATCAAGCAAATACTTCTCATTCATTTAAAAAAATAACTCATCTTTCATCACGTGCTATGTCCGGTATCAGGATCCACCTTCTACCTTTAAAGTCAGCAACTCACGGGCTATATAAGTGGCTTGCTAGAACATCTCCTCTGTCCTTAGCACTATTTTCCTACATCAAAGGAGTTTTGTAGAATATTAAATAAGTTAGTGCAAAGATAAGCGATCATTTTTAACCTACAGCAACCAGTAGTTGTTAACAGCCTGCCTGAAAACTGATAAACACTGACTTGTGGTTGCCCGCTATTCACTTGTGCACCCTAAATATGGAATTTATTAATAATTAAAGTGGGTGTAAAAGCTAAAGGTTTTCTACCTTCACGCATTCCATGCATGAAGGTAAAAAAACCTTCTCTTTGCAACCCCCCCTTCTAGTTACCGAAGCCTGATCTCGATCCAGCGATGTGCACAAGAGCAACAGCTCTCTCTGCTCTCTCCTTTGTTGTAGGCCGCGAGACACCAGGAGGTGGAGCAGGTAAGTATGACATGTATTATTTTTAAAAATATATGCTTTTACAATCACTTTAAACTCTGGCTTATTATAGGCAACTTTTATTCACCAATACACACTGTCCAACTTTCCAAAGAGGGAGACATTTCGATGCATTGTTTAGGCAAAAGGGTACAGTGCTGCAGTGTAGCTACAGTAAGATGAATGTGCTGCATGGTGACTGCAGGTTGATAATGTTGGAATATTATTTTAAGTACACATACAGTACCTACAGACAATGCTGGAAGTATCAACAGTGTTTACACCACATTGTCCCTACTTCCAATACAGTAAAACCTTGGATTGAGAGTAACTTGGTTTGAGAGCATTTTGCAAGACAAGCAAAATGTTTTATAAATTTTGACTTGATAAACGAGCGATGTCTTGATATACGAGTAACGTCACAAGTGAGTATTAGGCTGCATTCACATAGGGGCGAGCCGACTTCGGCACGACTTTGCTAGGCAATTTCAGCGCGACTTCCAGCGCGACTTGAGGTGACTTTACAACACGACTTTTGCCAGGCGACTTTGCATTGACCAATCAGAGAAGGGAGGGAGGGGGTTGCCTAAAAATAAATTCTATTCTTTATACTGTAAAGTCGCTTCCATGTAGATGGGGATCCGACTTGAAGGTGACTTCTATTAAATCCTATGGGCACAAGTCAGATAGAAGTCGCCTCCAAGTAGTACAGGAACCTTTTCTGAAGTCGCTGCGACTTCAGTAGTGTACATTAAGACGGCTCCCATTCGCTTCAATGGGATTTCAAATGTCAAGCGCCTTGGGGTGACTTGAGGCGACTCAAGTTGGAGTGCAAGTCGCCCCTGTGTGAATGGGCACTAAAAGAGGTGCCTCTAAGTGTAGCTATATGGTTACATTTAATGAAGGTACAACATTTAGCAACTCACATGATTGATGATTAAAAGAGGCACATCTAAGTATGCAGGCATCCAGGGTAAAGGTGTCCACATAGACCAACCTCCGCACCACCATCAACGTCAGCCATTCCATGCTGCACTCAGTGCTTCAAGCTGATCGTTCTACTTCAGGGCAGTCTTCCCGGTCACGATTGAAGACTGACAGCAGTGACAGCCGGTGGTGCGGAGGATGGTCTATGTTGACAGCTTTACCCCGGATGCCTGCATACTTAGATGTAACCATATTGCTACACTTAGGGCTCATGCACACTGTAGCTGATAAACTACAGTTTTTGGTAGTTTTGGGCGTTTTTTTAACAGCCCAAAAACACCCCTTTATGTTATCCTATGTGTCCATGCACACATGGACGTTTATTTTATCCTATGTGTCCATGCACACATGGACGTTTATTTCATCCTATGTGTCCATGCACACATGGACGTTTATGTTATCCTATGTGTCCATGCACACATGGACATTTATGTTATCCTATGTGTCCATGCACACATGGACGTTTATGTTATCCTATGTGTCCATGCACACATGGACGTTTATTGTCGTTTAACAGCAGTGACGTTTTTGGGCTGTTATCTGAACGCCCTGAATTGGCGTTCAAAAGTCCGTCTTCTGACCCCAAAAAGCGATGGGCGCCGATAAACGCTCATAAACGCTGGTAAACGGTCCTTTATTGGCGTCCGACCTTTTTTGTAGTCAATGGAAGCTAATGAAGAAAAAAAAAAACAACGCTCAAAAATGCTGACACCTATAAACGCTGATAAATGCTGCTTACAAAACGCTGCAAAAGAATGTTTTCTAAGCAGCGTCTCCTGCCTGACACCCAGAGAGCGTCCAGTGTGCATGGAGCCTTAGAGGCGCCTCTCTTCCTATTATACTCAGTAGCTCCTGCTGGATTTTGCTTCTAATCCCCTTGTGGAGGCTGCAATTTGTGGATGGACATTTTATGGTTACACGATTTATCACATTGCTATGATCTATTGTATGGACTATAAACTGAAGGATTTATGAATAAATGGTTGTGGAATGAATCATCTGAGTTTTCATTATTTCTTATGGGGAAATTCGCTTTGATATAACAGTGCTTTGGATTACAAGCATGTTTCCGGAACAAATTATGCTCGTAATCCATGGTTTTACTGTACTTAGAATCATCTGGAAATGATGATCCTGCAGTCAATGTAATGAAGGTTGAATACACTGCTGGACACTGAATGTACCCTAGTCCCAACCCTTGCTCTTTTTGACGCTTAAGAGGTGTCTGATGAGAAATAGGTACAATCAAATGGCAATGGCGATGAAATATTACAAAATCACAAGATATCCAACCTCAATAGCAATTTGTTCTTGTTGCCTATCACATCACATACTTTTCCCATTGCCACAACTCAGTTCTGCTTTCATATTAATGCCATACATTTTCATTAAAAGGTTGTGTGCTAAACACATTTTTGAAATGAAAATCATTATATTGATTTAGTATTGAGGTCTAAGGGAAACATTTTCCCTTTTCCAGAATGGACATTTTTCAGAAAAATCTTTTTTGCTATATCCTACGCATATAACAGGGCATATTACATATCCATAGACCCACCCAATGATAAACTGACACAGCAACTTTTAGTTTAGTATGAGTAGATCTTCTCACTTACTACACAGGAAAAAAAACACACAAAATGTTCCCCTCAGTCTTATATAAACGGGTATCAAAAGGAGCACCCCCTTATGCCAGGCTTGAAAGGATAGATTGAGCCATGTGGTTTAAACACACACAGGCACTTAGTGAAGTATCAGCTTTAATTTGCATTCCCAGAAATGTTGCCTGCAGCGTTTTGGCTGCCTGTGCCTAATACTTCAGACCTATTTTATTTCCCCGTTCACCCCAACCTGGCCTCCTTGGCTAAGAGAAATTTTGAGAGACCTTGGAAGACACGTTAAATGCAAGAGTGCATTGTATTTATAAGGCTAGAGGGTGTACAAATAGAGATAAGAAGACTGTCTAAATTGTCAGGCCTGGGCAATGATCAGGATGCCTGTAATTAAACATAGATGTTAGAGGGCATATTTGTAGATTGGATTTTGTATCCAGGACCAACTAATACATCCGATAGCAGTGGTAGAAATGTCTGCAGTGCATGTACATGCATATTTGTAGGATACGTGCATAACGAGCAAAAGAGCAGTGGTCAAATCATTAGCGAACGCGTGACCTCTGTCTTTAAGGTAAGCTAGAAAAACTCCATGAAGGGCAAAGAACGTAACAGCTTAGTATGCAAAACTAACAAAAGAGCAACCTTTACATAAAAAAAAATACATCAGTGCTTTAAATAAAATTTTCATTAAAAAAAAATCACTTCCTGACATTGCCCGTGTGGGAGCATTTAATGTTAATGTGGAATGTTCTATCCTCAGGGGAGATTCAGGAATGAAACGTAAAGCACCAGTGTTCCCACAGTGTGGGGGAACAAGAAGAAAAACAGATGTTTTTTAAACCGAGAGGCCAGAAAGTCCTGTAATAAATTGCAGACTGGTTAACCCATTGCAGAGAGGCAGGCCTGCTACAGATTACTAAACCATGAACAGGCTTACACATACTGTACAAGGCACATATGGTTGTTATTCGGCACTGCAACATCCAGCATATTTAAAGTTATTCATAAGGTAATGCCTCACCAAGGGAAATAAATTACATCACAAGGCTGCACACATTCTAATGTAGAGGCACAAATAGATTTTAAAACATACAGTTTATTTTATTTTTCTTTGTAGACCAGGGGTAGGGAACCAGTAGACCTCCAGCTGTTGTGGAACTACATTTCCCATGAGGCATTGCAAGACTGGCAGTTACAATTACTCCCAGAGGCATGATGGGACTTGTAGCTCTGCAACAGCTGGAGGGCCCCAGGATGATGGGACTTGTAGTTCTGCAACAGCTGGAGGGCCCCAGGTTGCCTACCCCTGTTGTAGACTATTATTTTGTCTATTTGTCAATGTGCTTTTGTGAACAGATATAAATCACACACACACAACAAATGCCAAATCTCTGTATACATTTGCCAGTTGAACTTAAATCTTTTCGTTTCCAAGTTTCCACATACATTTATCTTCCTATGCATCAGAACCTTCCACATATCTCAGGATGGATACCAACAGGTTACCTGCATATCACACTCTGATTGAAAAGACAGACAGCCCAAAAGTCAACTGATGTTATCATAAAGGATCCATGTGAAAAAATGCTGGTTGCAATAACCTTTTTCCTGGGTAGCATGTCTAGTAAATCTTTCTATCACTACATTCATTCTTATACACCTTTATGTAATGTCTACCAAAGCTTTCATTTCCAAATCTGACATTTCAGAGGCCATAGTGAATCGTGGCACGGGAAACTGCCCAAAATGTAAAAGATCGCCCAAGATATATGGTACCATCAGTGGCATTATAGATGTCTTTGGTCAGCTGTGACCCTTTTGGAATAGCCGCGTACCATCATAATATGAAAGATTTCCAAGTTCTGATCCACCACTGGGCAGCAACGGCATCATTCAATTCTGTATTCTTTCATAACTTTAGAAAGATATCCATTGGCATCAATATTACTGGAAAATTACTGGTCTAATAAGACAAAGGTACTTGAAGGAAATGTGCCTGGATATCTCATATTTTATACGCTGGAAGATAAGGAAAGGCAGTCGCCTTTTAATTGCTGAGAAATAGCACCAACTTCAGTTTAACTTCCTGCGTTACTACTAATAGTAATGTACACGACCAATGGTGCCAGTTCCTGTGCCCAGAATATCAGGCTGTCCATTCCGCCATATTTCTCGGATTATCCTCTCCCGCTCTTCTAACCTCTGCGCTCTCTCTAGCTCTTCTGCTGATGTGAACACATTAACGGACAGAGTACCATCCAGAGGGGTCTGGGCTCCTAGGGGTGTGTCTGTCACAGGGGTCAAGATAAATGTTTCTTCATTGTCATCGCTGTCTTGATCCTCTCCATCCACCACAACAGACAGGGGCTCTTTCACACAGTCTTTGGGAGGAGTCTTTTTTGGTTTGGAAGGAACGCTGGGAGTCCGAGGCTTGCAAGAGATGCGGATCACCAACATACACAGTGTTAATATCAGTCCAAAGCATACTCCAAGCACAAAGTAAAGACCAAAGGATTCTGGGTTATCTAAAAACAAAGGTTCACAATGGTAAATCGTATGTCAAAATATGATAATTCATTGCAATAAAGAATTACATAACATTAGAGTGCACATTAAGCTTACTGTCATTGGTTTGTCATCCAGGGGCTTATATAACCACTTGACTTCCGGAAGATTTACCCCCTTCATGACCAGGTCATTTTTTTGCGATACGGCACTGCATTATTTTGACTGACAATTGGGCGTTCATGTGATACTGTACCCAAATATAATGTATGTCCTTTTTTTCCCACAAATTGAGCTTTCTTTTGGTGGTATTTGACCACCTCTGTGTTTTCTATTTTTTGCGCTATAAACAAAACAATTAAAAAAATAATAATAATTTATTGTTGGTTATAAAACATATCCAATAAAAAAATGTAAAAGATCTAATTTCTTCATCAATTTAGGCCAATATGTATTCTGCTATATATTTTTGGTAAAAAAAAATCTCAATAAACATATACTGATTGGTTGTAGAGTCTACAAACTATGAGATATTTTATTTATTTATTTTTTTACTAGTAATGGCAGCGATCAGTGACTTACATAGGACCGCAATATTGTTGCAGACATTCTGACACTTTTTGGGAACCAGTGACACTAATACAGTGATCAGAGCTAAAAATATGCACTGTCACTAGACTAATGACACTGGCTGGGAAGGGGTTAACATCATGGGCGATCAAAGGGTTAACTGTGTGCCTAGCCAGTGTTTATGTGAACTGCGTTAGGTGCTTTTACTAGGGGAAGAGATGGAATTTATTTGCAGGGACACAAACTCCATCCCTTACCACCTATCACAACGGGGATCTGCCTTGTTTACATAGACAGATTGCAGTCTTGTGTCTCTGCCTAACTATAGGTGGTTGGTGGCGGACATCAAGTACCGGGCACCCCCCGATTGGCTCCCGCAATATAAACACAGCAGGAGCGAACCACTGGCGGTGCAGATTTGCGCCCCCTACTCGGAAGTGCGGGATCACGCATATATGCAGTACGTGATCCTGCACATAGCTGTCGCCCTACAAGCAGTAAAACTGCTATAGGGCCAGTAAAGCAAGCAGTTACTAAAACTGGAGTGTGCGATATCTGGTGCAGATCTGCATAGAAACCATGTTTTATGTTTAGTAAAAACCTAACTGAACAAGCTAAACTAAAGAAGCTGATTGGCTACCATGCACAGCTGCACCGGATTCTGGGTGTACCGGTTTTAGTAAATCTACCCCTTAGCTACATTAAAAAGCAATTTTAAATCAAATAAGGCATTAGTCATAGAGCAGTAAGTATTTGTGCTGATAAGAGTCGGTTCACACAGGGGAGATCCGACTTCAAGTGTGACTTTGTAGGCGATTTGAACGCGATTTCAAGGCGACTTCAGCGTGACTTTGGGTGACTTACAACACGACATAAAGCGTCCTCCATGCCAGGCGACTTTGCCTGTGGCCAATCAGAGAATATAGCTCTTCTGACATCAATCCTTTTACCTGGGTAAATTCTTTCCTTTTTCCTGTAAAGTCGCTTCAATATAGATGGGGGATCTGACTTGGAGGCGACTTCCATTGAATTCTATGGGCACAAGTTGGATAAAAGTCGCCATGAAGTAGTACAGGAACCTTTTCTGAAGTCTGAGCGACTTCTGTATTGTACATTATGACGGCTCTCATTTACTTCAATGGGATTTCTGATGTCAAGCGACTTGGGGTGATACAAGTGGGATCCCAAGTCGCTGTAGTGTGAACCGGCTCTTAGTGTTGGCACAGTGTCAAAAAGTACTTTTTTTTTTTTTAACATGCAAAGATATTTGTTCCTACAAAGTCATTTAACTTTTTGAAAGTAAGTTTGTTCAGCGGTAGATGTGAGGCAGGCAGATGTCTTGCTGTGAGTATTGGCCAATAAAATATCTGTCTTTATCTGTCCTCTACACTGCCAGGATTCACCACTACAATGACCTCCACCCTAATTTGAAGAGAAGAGAATGAAGCAAGCATTCAGTGAACAGATATTTTTCTCTATAGAAAAGGAAATACCGGTAACTGAAATCCTGAACATTTTTTTAAAAACCTTTGCCTGGGATTACAAATACTTCTGATTGGTGGAACTGCCTGCCATCTGTCCCTACATAACACAATTCCCATGTGAATGTTGCAGCCCATGTTTGAATATGGCTTACTTACAAACATCAGGCCATATACTGTATGACTACCTTATGTCACATGGTGTGTTTGGGGAATAGTTCATGAAAAATTGGAGCTATTGCCCATTGTAACGGATTATACTTTTTTCAGGTCCATGCACACTGAGCTTAAAAAAACGCCAGATCTTTTGGCTGAAAAAAAAGTCTCATATAGAGTGTTTTTTGTACATGCGTTTAGGAGGGTTTTGTGTTTTTTCTGCCAGAAAACTCCTCTTAACCACTTCCCACCCAGCGATGTCATATGACGTCGCAGATTTTGAGCGGTGATATCTGAATGATGACTGCAGCTACAGGCACCATTCAGATATCTTTTTTAGAGCTGGCGATTCCCTGCACCATGAGAACAATCATAGTGGCAGTTTAGCCGCTTGATCGTTCTTACAGGCAGCGGGAGGGGACGTCCCCCCTCCCACCGCCCTCTAGTGCTTCTCTGTGACCATCTGATTACCAGTCATATCTATGACCCTCGGAGGCCCAGGCGCGATGTTATGATGTCACGTTCGGGCCGGCTTGAGGCCCCTTTCACACTTGTGTGACCTGATTTACCGCGATTTGGGATCAGTACGACTTTGGTCCGACTTTGTTGCAACTTTGGCTCAATGAAAACCTATTACAAAGTCTTACAGAAGTAGTACAGAAATCACATCTATATTATTCAGGTGCGATTTGCATGAGACTTTGAGGGTTTAACATTGAAGTCTATGGACCTCAAGTTGCATCAAAGTTGGACCAAAGTAATGCAGGGACTACTTTGAAGTTGGCACGACTTGAAAGTAGTACAGATATGAATGGTACTCATTGGAAATAATGGGGAACAACTTGTCATGGGACACTGCAGTCCCAAATCACAGGACAACTCGCACAAGTGTGAAAGGTGTCTTAGTAAAACAAAGCTGTGGATGCGACTGGAGAGACCAAGACTGTATATTTCTTCATTCTTTCCAGCCTGGAGGAGAGATGTGGGGTCTTCTTGACCCCATATCTCTCCACAAAGAGTACCTCTCACGCACTTAAAAGTAGTCACATTTTTTTTAAATGGACAGTGTAAAAATAAAAAAATAAAGTTAAAATAAACAATAAAAAAAAAAAAATTTAAAGCGCCCCCACCCCCACATATGTAAACGGCGTTCAATAATTCTAGCACTAGAACTCCTCTGTAACTCTAAACTGGTAACCTGTAGAAATTTTTAAAGCATCACCTATGGGGATTTTTAACCACTTCAGCCACGGAAGGATTTCACACTTTAGGACCAGAGCACTTTTTGCTATTCGGCACTGCGTCGCTTTAACTGACAATTGCGCGGTCATGCGACGTTGTACCCAAACAAAATTTGCGTCCTTTTTTTCTCACAAATAGAGCTTTCTTTTGGTAGTATTTGATATCCTCTGCGTCGTTTCTGATTGCCGCTATAAACAAAAGAAGAGCGACAATTTTGCAAAAAAACCCAAATGTATTACTTTTTGATAAAATACAAATCCAAAAAAAAAAAAATATAAAAAAACATTTTTTTCCATCGGTTTTGGCCGATTAATATTCTTCCTCATATTTTTGGTAAAAAAAAAAATCGCAAATCGGCGTTTATTGATTGGTTTGCGCAAAAGTTGCCGCGTTTACGGATGATGAGAATTCATTTCTGGGGTTTTTTTTCTATTTTATTTTTTACTAGTAATGGCGGCGATCTGCGATTTTTAGCAGTACTGCGATATTGCAGCGGACATGACGGACCATTTTGACACTTTTTTGGGACCATTGGCATTTATACGGCGATCAGTGCTATAAGAATGCACTGATTACTGTGTAAATGCCATTGACAGTGAAGGGGTTAACCTGCAGGGGGCGCTCTAAGGGTTAAATGTGTTAGCTGGGCGTGTTCTAACTGTGTGTTGGCTGCCCTGGCTGGGGAAAGGGGATGATCACAGCTTCCATATAGAGGAAGGCTGTGATCATCGCCCTTCCCCCTTCAACAGATCGGAGATTCGTGTTTACATACACGGACTTCCGTTCTTTCAGTGCGGGGGAGCCATTGCGGGTAGCCGGTGGCGATCGAGTCCGCCCTAACCGCTCCCTGGCTCGCCCCGAACACAGTGTGCGCACGAGCGCACCTCTGGCGGCGCGCGCGCTCACAATGCTAGTTATCGCGGCCGCTGTCCTGTGATGGCGGTTCGCGATTACATGCCACCTTGCCGCCGTCACGCTGCAGCGGGAGGTCGGCAAGTGGTTAAGTACCGACGTTTGGCGCCTTTCCACGAGTGTGCACAATTTCAAAGCATGACATGTTAGGTATCTATTTATGTGGTGTAACATCCTCTTTCACATTATGCAAAAAAATTGGGCTAACTTTACTGTTTTCTTTTTTTTTTAATGCATAACACTGTTTTTTTTTTCTAAAATAAAAGCGTTTGAAAAATGACTGTGCAAATATCGTGCGAGATAAAAAGCTGCAACGACCACCATTTTATTCCCTAGGGTCTTTGCTAAAAAAACATATATAATGTTTGGGGGTTCTGGGTAATTTTCTAGCAATAAAATGATGATTTTTACATGTAGGAGCGAAGTGTCCCAGTAGGACGCAAACCAGAATGTTTTTTTTTCTGCCTCCAAACAGTGAGCTTAAAATGTGCCTCTAAACATCTAATGGGCATGCACACATAGGATAACATTGAGCTGCTTCTACAGGCAAAATGCAAAACCTACTGGTTCAACCCAATTCTCTCCTCTGTGTCATTGTATTCTGACAGCGGGGAGACTCCCAGCCATCGGAATACACAGAAAAAAACAAGAAATGGAGGGCGCACCAACAAACAACATCAGTAATAAAGCACATCAAAGTCCACAATATAATTGAAGCAGCCTTGTCACCTAGGCAAGTCCCAAACCCGAGAAGACCATTCAGGTGGCTGACGGGTTTCAAGGGGGTCCCCTCTTCCTCCGTTCCCCCTCGAAACGTGTCAGCAGTTTGGACGTTCTTCTCAGGTTTGGGACTTGCCTAGGTGACCAGGCTGGTACAAGTATATTGTGGACTTTGATGTGCCTTATTGCCGATGATGTTTGTTGGTGCGCCCGCTGTTTCTTGTTTTTGCAGTATTTCCTTTGGGCTTCCCTGACAGGGGGCAGCAAAACCGGTGCAAAAACGAGATCTCCTGAAGAGTATCGATTGTCTTTGGCCAATGCAACTCTCTTGGATGCAGGAGATTTGTCTTGTTGTGTTTGCATCATGATACACAGATCAGCACTGCAGCCTATTGCCTGTGTCGCTGATCGACTGAGACTATACTGACAGTGCAGCAGCGCGGCACATCAACTTCTGTTCAACCACAGTAGCCACATAAATGCAGCTGGTCCCTGCTGAACAAGACAAATCTCGATCCAGGTTTGGCCAGCTTAAGAGCAGCAAATCACATTAAGCCTCAGGACATTAGTAGTGTTTGTGTAGAGGCCTCTGGTGCACTTTAATCGCAACAATAAACAGTAGAAGATCACAAAGAGTTGACCACATTGACGTCATCTGTCTAATTGGCTACAACACACTTCTTGCATTGCAGTTCTGGGCTACTGTATGTTTACATTTATAAGCTCCAAAGATATTTTAGATTCAAATACAGTACTGTACCTCTAATATGAGCATACGCTGCTATGCTGTTACTTAGAAACTCCATTTCCCTCTTGTGAGTATCCATCATCTGAGATTCAAGATCTTAAAAGAGAAAGGAAAAATGTCAAAATTTCACAATATCTGAGATTTTCAACACACAGACCGTTGAAAGCGCTCTTAAGTTAAATGAGGGATAATTGATGTGCTATTTCAGTGTTTCTCAACTGGGGGTTCCTGGAGAGGTCCCCAGGAGTTCCGCCACGATCTGCCGTTCATCACAAGCAGATGAACAGTGGATTGTATTCCCCACATAGCTGACAGGCTGCAGAGCAGACAACTGACATCACTGTTCCCCGCTGATCACAGATGCCCCTCCCCTCCATCCCAGGTGCCTCTGCATGTGAATGAGTGACATCACTCAGGAGGGACAAGAGAGAAGAGCAGGCATTCCCGTAGCATTCCAGCAGCTTCCCTGAGCTACTCTGCATGAGGAAAATGACCAAAGATGCCAGTATTGTGCCCACCAGTTTCCTCCTGGGGGGGGGGGGGGGGGGGGGGGGGGGGGGGGGGGGGGGGGGGGGGGGGGGGGGGGGGGGGGGGGGGGGGGGGGGGGGGGGGGGGGGGGG
>BLSH010281356.1:404166-417274 GCA_018402905.1 Glandirana rugosa | reverse complement strand
ACTGTGGTTGGAGACGGGATGACTGTGGTAGGTGACGGGATGACTGTGACAGGTGTGTAGTAGGCGACGGGATGACTAGGAGTGGAGGCGTCGTCTAATCGGCCCCGTGGTGGCGTTGTTGTTTTTTATGTTTTTACAGATCGTAGTCATGTGTGTATATTCTTTAAACATTGTTTCATTCACTATGGTGTTGAAGTCGTGAGGGTATTGAAAAAATTGGTGAAGTCGGGGCCTTCCTAAAGGTCGAAATCCTGGCCTAGTGAAAAACGCTAAGCCGTGACGCAGCGAAATTGACTGTTAACGCGCCAGCACGCTGCAACGTGGGTTTGCTTTAAACGCAGGAAAAAGAAAGCTCTGTTTGTGGGAAAAAAAGGACGCAAATTTCGTTTGGGTGCAACGTCGCACGACCGCGCAATTGTCAGTTAAAGCGACGCAGTGCCGAATCGCAAAAAGTGATCCGGTCCTAAAGCTGGAAATCCTTCCGGGGCTGAAGTGGTTAAAAAAGTTATGGGAGTGCTGAAGTTGTGGTATCACTTACTTTGTTACAAATTTCTTATATGTGTGTACTGATGCTAGACATTTTTGTATTTTTTGTTGTTGCGGTGGTGCCCCGGCTAATCTGCTGCGGAGGTGAGGATCAGTAGGGCAGCGGATGATGTGTGGACAGTGTCAGTAGGGCAGTGGATGGTGTCAGTAGGGCAGAGGTTGGTGTCAGTAGGGCAGTGGATGGTATAAATAGAGCAGTTGACAGTGTCAGTAGGGCATTGGATGTGTCTGTAGAGCAGTGGACGTGTCAGTAGGGCAATAGTTGGTGTCAGTCAGTAGAGCAGTGGACGGTGTCAGCAGGGCAGTGAACTTTGTCCATCGAGCCATAGATGTTGTGAGTTGAGCATTGTCAGTAGGGCAATGTATGATGTCAGTAGTTTTTTATTTTTATTCTATTTTTTTTATTATGTTTTACAATTTTATTTTTTATAATCTTTACAATATTTTTTACAATTATTGTTTAGGAGACCCATTGGGGGGCTATGGTGAAATATCAGGGGTATAAACAGACCCCTCTGTCTCACTTACGAGGCAGAGAAAGGGACTAAGGACAGAGATGCCCCAGTCCCTTTCTCTGCAGCCTCAGCTGCACCGAACAGTGAATGAATTGGAAGTGCACTGTGCTTCCTGTTCATTCACAAACTGAAGCATAATAAACACAGTTTACTTTGCTTCAGTTATGAATGGACACAGAAACGATTGGTACCGATCACACACTGTGTTCCTTCAGAAAAGGAAGGGGCCAGTGAATTACATATTTACTGGCCCCTTCCCCCTTCCTGAAACATCCCCTGCAGCAGCCGAAGGGAGAGGAAAGTAGGGAAGCTGGCAGTGGTGTGGGGGAGGGACCTGGGGAGCCACTGCCCCCCCCCTGGGGGGTGCAGAGGTGAGCTGTGTTGGAAGGGGATTGCATGGGATGCAGAAGAGAGCAATGGTTGATGAAGGTTTCAGAGGCTGCAGAGGTTGGCAGTGTTGGAAGAAGGTTGCAGGGGGTGCAGACAGGGCTGATTTTTGACACCCTAGCCGAAACCTCATTTTGCCGCCCCCCTTTGACTCAGCCCCTGTCTCCACCCCCTTTGCGCTGTCCATGTATACGATGGAGGTGGCGGAGGTGGAGATTTTTGCAGCGCCTCTCTACCTATTTCTTTAGCCATGGTCCACAGGCCAGCACCTGTGCCTCTGGACCCGGTCTAAAGACAAATAATGGTGCAACTGGCTCGCTTCCTCATGCCAGCCGTGGTCTGCAAGTATATGGACAGGCTACGGTAATATATGGACAGGCTATGGTAGTGTATGGACAGGCTGGGGTAGTATATGGACAGACTGGGGTAGTATATGGACAGGCTGGGGTAGTATATGGACAGGGACTTGGCGCCCTGGGTGGCAGTGCACCCTAGGCGGCCGCCTACTCCGCCTAGTGGGAGAGCCGGCCCTGGGTGCAGAGGTGGGGAGTGTTGGAATAGGTTTTCAGGGGGTGCAGATAAGAGCTGTGTTGAAATAGGTCTGCGGGGGATGCAGAGGTGAATGGTGTTGGAAGAAGCTTTCAGGGGTGCAGAGGTGAGGAGTGTTGGAAAAGGGGGTTGCAAGGGGCCTAGGGATGAGCATTGTTGGAAGACGGACGCAAGGGGTGCAAAGGTGAACTGTATTGAAATATGTTTACAGGCGGTGCAGACAAGAGCTGTGTTGGAAGAGGGTTGCAGGAGGTGCAGACATGAGCACTGCTGGAAGAAGGCTGCAGGGATTGCAGAAGTGAGCAGTGTTGGAAGAAGGTTGTAGGGACTACAGAGGTGAGCAGTGTTGGAAAAGAATTTCAAGGAGTGCAGGGGTGAGGAGTATTGGAAGAAGGTTGCAGAGGGTGCAGAAGCGAGCAGTGCTCGAAGAAAGTTGTAAGGGATCCAATCATCCATGGTCTATAGAACTGATGTGCATCATTCCCACTGATTGGACAATTAATTGCTTCAATGGAGGCAAGCTGTGAAGCTGAGCCAGCACCTGAGATGTCATTGTGTTGAAATAGGTCTGCGGGGGATGCAGAGGTGAATGGTGTTTGAAGAAGCTTTCAGGGGTGCAGAGGTGAGGAGTGTTGGAAAAGGGGGTTGCAAGGGGCCTAGGGATGAGCATTGTTGGAAGACGGACGCAAGGGGTGCAAAGGTGAACTGTATTGAAATATGTTTACAGGCGGTGCAGACAAGAGCTGTGTTGGAAGAGGGTTGCAGGAGGTGCAGACATGAGCACTGCTGGAAGAAGGCTGCAGGGATTGCAGAAGTGAGCAGTGTTGGAAGAAGGTTGTAGGGACTACAGAGGTGAGCAGTGTTGGAAAAGAATTTCAAGGAGTGCAGGGGTGAGGAGTATTGGAAGAAGGTTGCAGAGGGTGCAGAAGCGAGCAGTGCTCGAAGAAAGTTGTAAGGGATCCAATCATCCATGGTCTATAGAACTGATGTGCATCATTCCCACTGATTGGACAATTAATTGCTTCAATGGAGGCAAGCTGTGAAGCTGAGCCAGCACCTGAGATGTCATTGTGTAGTGTGGTGCCCGATCTTGCCTGGAGCGCCATGTGAAATATTTGATACTGACAGGTTAAAGTGATTGTAAACCCTTAATTTTTTAAATAACAAACATGTTATTCTTACCTAGTTTTGCACAGAGCAGCCCCCATCCTCCTCTTCTCAGGCCCCACCACCTTCGACACTCCTGGTTTCTCCCCCTGCCGACTGCTCACTATAGCAAGTCGCTTGCTATGGGGGCACTCATGTGCGCTTTGTGATCCACTGACACACACAGAGCAGCGTGGCCCCACTCCCTGCTCCCTCCTCACTGCCTGTAATTGACAGCAGCAGGAGCCAATGGCTTCCTCTGCTGTCTCTGAGCATATGAGGAAGGAGAGAGCCGAGAAAGGCACTGTTCTTGTGCATATTGCTGGAATGAGATGAGACTCAGGTAAGTATAAGGGGGTTAGAGCTGCACTCAGAAGGTTTTTTACCTTAATGTGGAGAATATATTAAAGCGGAGTTCCACCCAAAAATGTAACTTCCACTATAAGCACTCCTCGCCCCCTTACATGCCACATTTGGCATGTAATTTTTTTGGGGGGAGTGTGTCCCCAGGTTTCAGAGGGACTTCCTGTCCTTCTTCCGCCTTCTGTTTCTGGGCCGCCTAGGCGACTCCTCCTCTCCCCCTAGGCGGCCCCTCCCTTCTGGCAATCTTCTGGCCACAAGGAACGCACAGCGCGACTCGCGCATGCGCAGTGCGTGCCCGCCTGTGAAGCCACGGCCGGTGCCCACACTTACAATGACGGCGCCGCAGGGAGGAGGGGGAGACGAGCGAGGCTTCGGGCGCAGCCATCGCCCGTGAAGCCACGGCCGGTGCCCACACTTACGATGACGGCGCCGCAGGGAGGAGGGGGAGACGAGCGAGGCTTCGGGTGCAGCCATCGCTGGACTGGGAGACAGGTAAGTTACTGTTTATTGAAAGTCAGTAGCTACACGTTTTGAAGCTGCTGACTTTTAATAAACGAAAAAACGAGTGGAACTCTGCTTTAAGGTAAAAAACCTTCAGCCTTTAGAACCACTAATCAGCTTCCTCCAATTGACTGTGAGTGTGGTAGGAACATTAAATTGGCAGCTCCTTTGCTAGACAATGGCTGACAGTGCTAGACAATGGCTGATCTGATTGATTCTATGTCCTCTGGATACGCTTAGATATGTCATGAATATGTCATTTCACATGAATGTGAAAAGGCTGGGTTCACACATGTCCAGCTGCGGTTTGCAGTCTGGATTCTGGAAATTTTTCCCTGAATTTGAATCTGAACCAGACCCAAAAAAGCACAGGACCCTTTTCAAAACTGCGCCCGCCCCAGACATGTGTGAACTGGCTCCACTGAAGGCCAGTCATATTCACATGTTATGTGAAATGGATGTGGTTAAAACGCATACAATTTGCATATATTTGAACCCAGCCAAAGAGATAATTTGTACTGTATGTTTTATGACAGTTAGGCCGCATTCACACCTGAGTGCCTTGTAGCTTGAAGCCTGAAGCTACAAAACGCTGGAGGGGAAAAAAATCAATGATTCTCTATGGAGATGGTTCACATCTCCACTCAAAAACATCTGAAGCCAACGCCTGAAGCTCAAAAAAGTTCTGGAGGTATTTTTGTAGCTTGATTTAGGCATTTTTTTACTTTTTACCTTGAACAAAATCACGCAAAATCGCTGCAAAAATGTCGGTAAGAACGTGTGTCTTTCTGCCTGACGCCCAGGTGTGAATCCAGCCTTATGGTTAGTTATAGGTTGGTAGATGTTGGTAGATGATAGCTTTGTAAACACAATAATCTTACTGGTATTTTGAAGACAGGATGAGGAAAGGACATGGCTCAAGGAAACAACATTACCCACTGACTCAAAGAGAGAAACTGTAAACTATAAAGATCAAAAACAGCAAAGGTCACTAAAGAGAATAACAACCTAAACATTGTTCATTGGAACCATTTGTCACAAACAAACGTGTGTAATGACTATTACAGATACCAGCCAGTCCTACAGAGAACAGATGCTGATGAACTGTAGCGCCAATAAAATCAGTCAGTAAAATAACAAAGGTAGACAAACAGTTTGCAAACATAAAAATACAGTCAATTGAGAAAGGTATGTTCTATTACAGCTGCATGTAGAAGGCATTGCATCTGGACAGAACTACAGTCTTATCACATAATTCTGCCCAGAAGCTGCCTGTAAACATTACTGGGCCGTTGCAGCAGCGGTCTATAGGCACTGGATTCCACATAAAGTATGTAGGAATTGAACATACAAATCTGCTTTATAGTGTATACCTAAATTGTTGAAACACTTGTAAGGAGATTTACCCTACTGTTGACACTCAGCAGCAAGAAATGGTGATGGGAAATACAGTATAACATTTATTGGTCATCCCTACACAAATAGAGAATAATGTGCTATGTGCTGTTGCCAGCAGTTAAAGGTGAGGTTTCCTCTTAATTTTGGTTGTTTCTCCAGGGCTGTGCCCTCCCAGTGAGGATTCAGACAAAAATTCAAAGCTAACAGATATTTTTACCCTTATACACGTTATCAAAAAAAAAATCCACTTTGACAGATGAAACAGTATTGAATTCCAATATATGTAGCGCCAAAATATTACTCAGCCAGTGTTATACTGAGTACATAGATCTATTCATATCAGTTTACTCACCCTAAAACCTCAAGTATTGAACAGAATAGTGGCAGTTAATTAAAAATGAATACTGGATGCTAAACAGCCATCTGTATAAAAATTATAATTATAATGCAATGTTTTACAATGTTCTAGGTCAGGGGTATTAAATAAAATTCAGGGAGATCTGGTCAATAAACATTTCTTTCAGCAAAATATCATGTTTGTACTATGATTCAGATCATTCGATTCATAGCCCCCATTCACATCACAGTCCCCCTTTACATCACAGTCCCCCACTTCACAGCATAGTCCCCCACTAACATTACAGTGCCCCTTTACATCAGTATTCTTAGTCTCCCCTTTTCATCACTGTCCCTCCTTCACATCACAGTACCACCCCTCATATCACAGTATTTCTTTTACATCACAATCCTTAGTCCCCCTTCACATCACAGTACCCCCTCATATCACGATATCCTCTTCACATCCATGTCCACCCCTCACATCACAGTACCCTCTCACAGCACAATACCCTCTTCACATCAATGTCCGCCCCTTATATCACAGTACCCTCTCATATCACAAAACCCTCTTCACATCAACGTCCACCCCTCACATTACAATACCCTCTTCACATCAACGTCCACCCCTCATATCACAGTACCCTCTCACATCACAATACCCTCTTCACATCAACGTCCACCCCTCACATCACAGTACCCTCTCACATCACAATACCCTCTTCACATCAACGCCCACCCCTCACATCACAGCATTCCTTTTACATCAGAATCCTTAGTCCCCCTTCACATCACAGTACCCCTTCATATCACGATACCCTCTTCACATCAATGTCCACCCCTCACATCACAGTACCCTCTCACATCACAATACCCTCTTCACATCAATGGCCACCCCTCACATCTCAGCATTCCTTTTACATCACAATCCTTAGTGCCCCTTCACATCACAGTCCCCCTTTCACATCAAGGTCCACTCCTCACATTACAGTACTATCTTCACATCAAAGTCCATCCCTCACATCACAGCATTTCCTTTGCATCAGAATCATTAGTCCCCCTTCACATCACAGTACCCTCTGTATATCAAAGTCCACCCCTCACATCACAACACCCCCTTTACATCAGTTTCCTTAAGCTGTCCATTCATTAAACATTTTTTTTTGTTCAACCAGCACTTTGAATGAAAAAAAAAAGACCCAATTTACTCCCCCTATGTTATTGTGTTCTGCCGGCGGGGAAGTGTTTCTGGCTATAGCCGGCAGCACTGATCATTCGAGAAAAACCAGACTTGTACACAAGTAGATCGTAGATTGACCTGTGTTCAACCAGCCTGCCCATACATGCCCAATTTGTCCAGTCCGCTTTAGCTCCCCCCCCCATTCACATCATAGTCCCCTCTTTACATTAGAGTCACCTGTCACATCACAGCCCCCCCTTTACATTATTGTCTGGATGCTAATATGCAGGGTGGTCCTAGGAACCAAAGGATGACAGCGGCAGCATGAAGAGACCTGGGATAGGAATCTGGCTGCGCTGGAGATAGGGTGGCCAGGCTGGAGGGGGGGGGGGGTGGAAGCAAAGAAAGGCACCCAGGCTGCTGAGTGGTGTGGCCACAGTGCTCCCCTTCAAGTGGCATCTGGGGCATGTGTCATAGCTGTCATACTCTGGATGCATCACTATGGATGGTATTCATTTATTAGAAATGCATTGTGGTTCAGAGAGAACTGTCATTTTCCCCGGGTCTGGACTGTGGTCCGCTCTTTAGTGTATACAATATCTGAGAGGTGATTTGCTGCATGTACTTCTGTGTGGTTAAACTGGCGATTCCACTAAGGTGTTCAGTTTTCTCCAGGGTTTCAGCTTACTTCTAAATCACTGATCATCACCCCTACCTGTGCATATGTACAGTGTGGAGACTTTCCAACCCGCTATCAATAAAGGGTTCAACATTTAAAGAGCACTGTGCACTTCATAATAATATGCTAATAATGAGATTTTATCTTTTCAATAACTATGTTTTTATTTTATACAATCTAGATGCTGGAATGTTTATTTTGCTATATTTAGATTAAATTTTTTAAAGAAAAGATCCCAAGTTCCCTGTCAGGGAGAACTACACAAATTATTTGACATAGTGAACATTTTCACAAAATGACATAAAAAGTGAAAAGGAAAGCATTCAGTTGGAATACCTGATCCAATGAGGGCTGTCACCATTAGGATTTCCCTTCACCTATAGAGAGATTTCCACTCTCTTCTTTTTGTACCTCTGGATAAGCAAGGGAAGAGAAATAAATGTTTATATAAATTTATATTAGATATTTCATTGATTATTTTGTGGTGCCTATTATCAAATATCAAATCCATCACCTGAACAGGGTTGAATATTGCTGTCAATGTTAATAACCTCTATGAATTTGAAACGCAGAGAGTTTAAACCATTGTTTTCTATTTATTATATTATTGTGTCTACTGGGCAAAGTCTGTAGAACATGGATGGACCACAATTTCAAAAACTATTGTTCTCTTGCATCCAGTTTCCATTTATATCCAGCTTTATGCGGTCAAAATTGGCTGGACAATTCAATGAATGCTTCTCAGTTTCACCATAAAGTATTCTTCTACTTGGATATACAGGAAGCATAGAATATTACAATAATATACAAATAACCTAAATTAGGATGACTATTCCTACAGATGGTGGGAAATAAATGAGTGACCACTAAGTATGCAAGAAAAGAGCAGTCACTTAGCCTTTGCCACCTATAGGCGCATGCCTATTGGTAAATATAACCGTGGCTGTTTGAAGTACATAAATTCTAAAAAATTACCTTGAAAATTAATCACCTAGCACAACATCAGGAACATAGAACAGTGGTACCCCCACTATCATATGGTCCATCCTTTCTCAGCCAGCACATTAAGTTTTTTGTAATTTCTTCTAATAGTAATGGATAATATCTACAGAATGTATTAAAAAAAAGAGAAATGCATGTACCTAAAGAAATGTAGGTATAGTCAAATACATGCTAAAAATGTATGTTTATGGACTACTTTATGTTATGTATTTATCATATATAAAACAAGAATAATGTGTGGACAGCTGCCACGTGTCAGCATTGGATACAATCATTAATGTTCAGAGCTGCTAAAAATTCTTGCTAGAATAGCTAAATAATGAACTTTGAACTTAGAAAACTTTCATTAAGCTCCTTTCACACCCTCAGGCAGTAGCTGGGATTCTGCAAGAAGTATATTAACCCTATGTTCATAAGTGGTAAAAGAAAATAATAAAATAGGTGAGTATTTTTCTGTTTTCTACTTTTTTACATTGAGTTAACATTTTGCAATATGACTAAATACATCTTTGTGTATTTATCAGCAGCCTTTTACACTCAAAGAAGCCAAAGATAGATTTACAGTATATTGGTCTTAAAATATTTATACACATATCATTCATAGGCAGAATTATTTTGTTTTATAACTAATTTGATGATACTCAGTATATGGACCTTCCCTGATTTAGTAGCCCAATTATATTCCACTGTTGAGACAAGATGGAAAATATCATGACATGACAACTAAATTAGCATGTTTCCAGTTATCCTAAAAATATAGGTTTTGCTTTTGAGTTATTAAGACCTTACCCTGAGGTGCAGAAAGAATGGAACCCAGGACAACTTAATCTTGCATTTTCAATTAGTTGCCTTAAACAGACCATTACAATCATGGCTTTGAAACCCAACTCCAACACAAACCTTTTTTGCTTTGGAGGGTTAAAATATTGGGCAGATTTTAACTAATGTTTATGTACCATTTAGGAAGATTTTCCTTCACTTCCTGGCATTTCTGCCTAATTGATCCGCAGACATCAATAAAACCCACCAGAAGTCCAAATTGTTCCCCACTCTGCTACAATGTGTTAATGCTGTTTGTCTCCCTGCTGGGGGATTTCTTCTCACTTCCTGTTCTGTTCGACAATTTCAATAAGCAGTAAATAAAGAGAATTCTAACCAACATAGCCATTCACAGCAATTAAATCTTAACAGAGGTCTCAGACCTTTCCTAACTTATCCAAGTTGCTGCAACAATACTAACTCTTAACAACCAAGTTAATGACAAAATTCAATGTTTCCTCAAAATCCAATATGTTTACTCACTATCAATACAGTCTTTCACTGTGCTTTATATGCAACAAAAGCAGCAGGATTTTATATTATAATAATTTATCACGTCTGTTTCCAAATGATAATTATTTAGCCATATCACCAGATATGTGGCTTTTGTCAAGCATGTGCAGCACCTGAAACTATGGATACTGGAAGCCTGTGCTAGCATTTCTCCTGCGGTGTTGCTATCAGTGTGTGAAGAGTGGGAGAAGAGGGTTGCATTGACAATCCAACACAATGGGCAGCACATTGAACACATTTTATAAGTGGTCAGAAACTTGTAAATAACTCATGAAAGAATAAAGTTATGTTAAAACCAAGCACACCATTGTTTTTCTTGCGGAATTCCCAATAAGTTTGATGTGCCACATGACCCTCTTCCTATTGAAAAAACAAAAGTTGGATTCAAAATGGCCGACTTCAAAATGGCCGCCATGGTCACCACCCATCTTGAAAAGTTTCCCCCCTCACAT
Organism: Glandirana rugosa; assembly: GCA_018402905.1. Lineage (NCBI taxonomy): Eukaryota > Metazoa > Chordata > Amphibia > Anura > Ranidae > Glandirana > Glandirana rugosa. The sequence continues at coordinate 406,888 of BLSH010281356.1, read as the reverse complement.
ATACTAATGTGCCACAAACAGGAAGTTAATATCACCAACCATTCACATTTTATTAAGGTGTATCCATATAAATGGACCCTGTATATATGTACACACCTCACATTTTTGTAATTTGTTTTATTCTATTGTTTCATGTGACAACGCTGAAGAAATTACACTTTGCTACAATGTAAATTAGTGAGTGTACAGCTTGTATAACAGTGTAAATTTGCTGTCCCTCAAAATAACTCAAAACACAGCCATTAATGTCTAAACCGCTGGCAACAAAAGTGAATACACCCCTAAGTGAAAATGTGCAAATTGGGCCCAATTAGTCATTTTCCCTCCCCGTTGTCATGTGACTCGTTAGTGTTACAAAGTCTCAGGTGTGAATGGAAAGCAGGTGTGTTATATTTGGTATTATCACTCTCGCTCTCTCATACTGGTCACTGGAAGTTCGACATGGCACCTCATGGCAAAGAACTGAGGATCTGAAAAAAAGAATTGTTGCTCTACATAAAGATGGCCTAGCCTATAAGAAGATTGCCAAGACCCTAACACTGAGCTGCAGCACGGTGGCCAAGACCATACAGCGGTTTAACAGGACAGGTTCCACTCAGAACAGGCCTTGCCATGGTCAACCAAACAAGTTGAGTGCACGTGCTTAGCGTCATATCCAGAGGTTGTCTTTGGGAAATAGATGTATGAGTGCTGCCAGCATTGCTGCAGAGGTTGAATGGGTGTGGGGGGGGGGGGGGGGGTTAGCATGTCAGTGCTCAGACCATATGTCACTCACTGTATCAAATTGGTCTGCATGGCTGTCATTCCAGAAGGAAGATGATGCAAAAGAAAGACCACAGTTTGTTGAAGACAAGCAGACTAAGGACATGGATTACTGGAACCATGTCCTGTGGCCTGATGAGACCAAGATAAACTTATTTGGTTCAGATGGTGTTAAGCGTGTGTGGCGGCAACCAGGTGAGGAGTACACCACAAGTCAAGCATGTTGGTGGGAGTGTCATGGTCTGGGGCTCAATGAGTGCTGTCGGCACTGGGGAGCTACAGTTCATTGAGGGAACCTTGAATGCCAATATGTACTGTGACATACTGAAGCAGAGCATGATCTTCTCCCTCCGGAGACTGGGCCGCAGGGCAGTATTCCAACATGATAACGACCCCAAACACACCTACAAGACGACCACTGCCTTGCTAAAGAATCAGAGGGTAAAGGTGATGGACTGGTCAAGCATATCTCCAGACCTAAACCCTATTGAGCATCTGTAGGGCATCCTCAAACGGAAGGTGGAGGTGTGCAAGGTCTCTAACATCCACCAGCTCTGTGATGTCATCAAGGACGAGTGGAAGAGGACTCCACTGGCAACCTGTGGAGCTCTGGTGAACTCCATGCCCAAGAGGGTTAAAGCCGTGCTGAAAAATAATGGTGGCCACACAAAATATTGACACTTTGGGCCCAATTTGGAAATTTTCACTTAGGGGTGTATTCACTTTTGTTGCCAGAGGTTTAGACATTAATGTCCGTGTGTTGAGTTATTTTGAAGGGACAGCAAATTTACAGTTATACAAGCTGCGCACTCGCTACTTTACATTGTAGCAAAGTGTAATTTCATCAGTGTTGTCACATGAAAAGGTATAATAAAATATTTACAAAAATGTGAGGGGTGTATTCACTTTTGTGAGATACTGTATATCTACCGTATATACTCGAGTATAAGCCGACTTTTTCAGCACATTTTTTGTGCTGAAAAAGTACCCCCTCGGCTTATACTCGAGTGAGAAAAAAATGACCCCAGAAAATGCCGCCGCTCCGCAGCCAGATATCAGCCTGTAGTCACTGCAGCCCGCCTGCCTAAACTGATCTAGTCACTGCAGCCCACCCGCCTAAACTGGTTGCTAGATCGCCTCCCGACTGGCGTCTAGCAACCAGTGACGTAAGAGAGAGGAGAGCGGAGACTGACGTGCCAATAATCACAGCGGAGGTAAAAGACCAGAGAAGACTAGACGCCGCCGCTGCCCGCCCCGCCTCCACTGGTTGCTAGATCGCCTGCTGATTGGCGTCTAGCAACCAGTGACGTCAGAGAGAGGAGACCGAGGCGGACGTCCTCCTCCGCGCCTTCTGAGCACCTGAGCCCCTATGAATTAAAAACGAAGCCCAGCCAGCCAGGTGAGCCATTCCTGTGTGTGGCCCTGATATGTGGATGGGTTTATGCTGAATCTTGTAGTCCTTCCCTTTTGGGGATGTGACCCCCCCCCAAATGTGAGGGACTACAGGTCCCAGCATGAATCCCTCAGAGGATGTGTCCAGGCCAATTTGCGTTGGGGGGGGGTTGGAGGTGAAGGCTAATGTATGTATTTGTATGTAATGTGTGATTTGCTGTAATGTAATGTGCTGTGTAAATATTATGTGTTTTTAATGTAATTTTATTGATATCTATTATTTTTGAAATTTACCAGAGTACGACCCTGGACATCAGGGAGTGTAAACCCCCCCCCAGTGTAGGGGTTTTCCCTTCCTGATGTTCTAAGTCGTATTTGGGTAGGTGTATAGTCCCGGTGTGTGTCCTTACCGAGTGGACCGACCGACCCGAAGCAAAAATTAAGTATCCCCGAGTCCACGAGTCTTCCGCGCCTCCTCCTGCAGGCGGAGCCAGAGGAGAGAGACTGCAGTGACCAACGATCTGCGGTTAGTCGTCCGCTAGATCGTTGGTCACCTCCGCCCCGCCCG
>BLSH010281356.1:379218-401290 GCA_018402905.1 Glandirana rugosa | reverse complement strand
TTATTGTTTGAGGACGTCCTCCGGGAGCGAGTTCGGGTCCGGTGGTCGTTTTCCTTGATACTGTCTCCTTCTTCCCCCCTTGACCTCAACGTTCGACCGGTTGAGCAGGTTAACATGGAAGACAGGATGGATGTGCATAGATGCCGGGAGGTCTAGTTCGTAAGCCACCCAATTTATCTTCCTTTTAATAGGGAATGGCCCTATGTACCTGGGAAACAATTTCCTAGAAGGGCAGGAGAGTCTCAGATTCCTGGTAGATAACCAGACTCGTTGGCCAGCTTGCAACTCCAGTTCCCCCCTTCTTCCTCTGTCATAGTTCCTTTTGCTGGTGGCCTGGGCTTGAGCGAGGGCCTCCTGCAGGAGTTTGTTATTCCTTTCCAGGAATTGATTCATGTCCTGTACCGCAAGTACGTAGCTCTCAGAGGCCAAGTCGGGCAGAAAGGTAGGGTGGTAGCTGAGGTTCGCCCAGAAAGGGGACTGCTTGGTGGCAGAATGGACAGAGTTATTATAGGCGAACATCGGCTACAGGCAGGAGGGAGACCCAGTCATCTTGAGTATAAGAGGAGTAACACCGCAGGTACTGCTCCAGGGTCTGGTTGGTCCTCTCAGTCTGCCCATTGGACTGGGGGTGGTAGGCCGAAGAGAAGGCCAACTCAATACCCAATGGAGCACACAGAGACCTCTAGAAGTGGGAAGTGAATTGTACACCCCTATCAGACACAACATTGGTCGGGATTCCATGCAGACGAACCACTTCCTTTATAAATGCTTCTGCAGTTTCCTTGGCAGAGGGAGTGCCCTTTAGTGGGACAAAATGGGCCATTTTAGTAAGCCGGTCCACCACTACTATGATGATGTTGCATCCAGAAGATAGTGGTAGTTCCACTACAAAATCCATAGCAAGCTGGGACCACGGCAGCTTTGGTATGGGTAGCAAATTAAGTAGTCCCCAGGCCTTGAATCTTTCAGACTTGTTTCTGCTGCAAACAGGGCAAGCAGCCACGTAATTCTGGCAATCCTCCTTCAGCCGTGGCCACCAGAAAGATCGGGAAAGCAACTCTGTCATTTTACGACCCCCGAAGTGCCCAGCCAACTTGGTATCATGGCAGAGTGCGAGGGCTACCAGGCGGAGCTCCTGGGGAACATAAAGTCTATCTCCCCACCACCACAGGCCCTCTCTCCTGGAAAACCGAGGGTCTGGTGGTTCGTGAGAGCCAGCGCAGGATCTCCGGATTCGGGTCAGAAGATCCTCTTGGGTAAGGAGGAAGCTGCGAGCTGGGAGAATGGTGTCTGGCGGGGTCAAGTCCTCCGGGACGTGAAACATTCTGGACAGCGCATCAGGCTTGACGTTCTTTGCCCCGGGCCTGTAAGTGATGTGCAACTGGAATCGACTGAAGAACAGTGCCCACCTTGCCTGTCGGGGTTTCAACCTCTTAGCTGTTTGCAGGTATTCGAGGTTCTTGTGGTTGGTGAAAACCAATACCGGATGAGCCGCACCCTCTAGGATGTACCGCCATTCCTCCAGAGCCGACTTAATAGCTAATAACTCCCTGTCACCGACATCATAGTTCCTCTCCGGTAAGGATAATTTTCTGGAGAAGAAGGCTATGGGATGGAGTGCGGCCTTGGGGCCTTGTCTTTGAGATAGAACGGCTCCCGCAGCTGTCTCTGAGGCGTCTACCTCTAGAATGTATGGCAGGGCTGGGTCAGAATGTTTAAGGATGGGAGCGGATGTGAACAGCTCCTTAAGCTTGGAGAAAGCTTCTTGGGCCTCAGGGGTCCAGCGGAAACGTGAGTCCTTCTTCGTGAGCTGGGTTATTGGGGTGATGACTGCCGAAAATCCCTTGATAAACTTCCGGTAGAAGTTTGCGAACCCCACGAACCGCTGGACTCCCTTCCTGTCAACTGGGGTAGGCCACTCCAGGATGGCCGAGACCTTTTGGGGATCCATGGTTATTCCCGCAGTGGAGAGATGAAATCCCAGGAAGGAGATGCTGGCACATTCAAAGGCACATTTTTCTGCCTTGGCGTAAAGGCCATGCAGTCGGAGACGGACCAGCACACTCTTGACATGTCTTCGATGTTCCTCCAGAGAGGGAGAGAAGATCAGAATATCATCGATATATACCACTAAGAATTGGTCTAGGAAGTCCCGGAAAATGTAATTTACTAGGTGCTGGAATGTCGCTACTGTCACGTACATGGAGGACGAGTCTGCCTTCTGCAGGGGTAACCTCAGTTGCGGCCCTGGTTCGAGAACCCCTAATAGAGCAAACAGGGAGTTCAGGAGCGCGGAGAGGCACGAACACTTGGTGGTGTGTGTAGGTCCACTGGGACTCGTGCAAGACAGCAGAGTGGTCATACAGTCCGGGTCGGCAACAGGCGGGCTAGGAAGTACAAAAGGAGCAGGCAGGCGGATGGTCGGGTACAGGCAGAGTTCGTTAACAGGCTGACAGCTGAAGTGCAGAAGGATCAGGCAATCGGATGGTCGTAGGCAAGCCAAGGGTTACAGGAACAGGAGACAGGAACAGATAATAGGCACAAGTTGCTCAGGAAGGACGGGTACACGCTGTAGATCAGACAGCACTTGCTACAGGAAGCAGGAAGTTTAAATAGAGATGCTCCTCTAAGAACTAGAGGAAACAACAATCAAATGCTATTAACCCTTCGCACAGTCTTCTAACAGACGGCAATGGTGGCAAAGTTGTGGATGAACCGTCTGTAATACCCTGTAATCCCCAGGAAGGCACAAACCTTTTTTTTATTCATCGGTTGGGGCCACTTTTGAATTGCCTCAATCTTGTTGGTCTGGGGCTTGATCAGTCCCCGAACAATAACATACCCAAGGTATTTGGCCTACTCCACGCCTATGGCACACTTTTTGGGTTGGCTGTTAAACCTGCTACCCTCAGAGAGTCTACAACTGCTACTACTTGTGGAAGGTGCGATTCCCAATCTGGACTGTGGATGACCACATCATCCAAATAGACGGCTGCATAGGGGCGATGTGGCTTCAAGGTTTTGTTCATCATTATCTGTAAGGTTGCAGGGGCCCCATGCAGACCAAACGGCATTCGCTTGTACTGGAAGGACCCCTCGGGGGTAGAAAAAGATGTTTTTTTCTTCGCTGACTCCGTTAAGGGGATCTGCCAGTAGCCCATTGTTAGGTCTAGGGTTGTTATGTACCGGGCACCTCCCAACCTGTCCACAAGTTCGGCAACCCGCTGCATCAGGCATGCGTCAAACTTAGACACATTATTCAGCCTCCGGAAATCGTTGCAGAACCTGATAGTGCCATCGGGCTTTGGGACCAGCACTATAGGGCTCGACCAGGCGCTGTAGAACTCCTCTATCACGTCTAACTCCAACATGGTTTTTATTTCCTTTGCCACCGCCTCCCATCTAGCCTCAGGTATTCAGTAGGGTTTTACATTTATGCAGATCCCTGGTTTCCGTAACTATGTAATGTAGTACGGTGGTCAGTCGGGGTAGGGGAGAGAAAACATCTCTATTTTTATTAATGAATTCCTTAACGTCATTTTGTTGCGTCAGTGACAAGGACTCAGTGATGGGGACATCTGGAGTCATGGATAACCTGTCTTCTTGAGGAGTGGGCACTGCCAATATTAAGTCTCTTTGTCTTTCCACGGTTTTAAGAGATTCACATGGTAAATTTGCTCGGATTTTCTTTTCCCCGGCTGGTAAACTTTGTAGTTCACTTCCCCTACACTTTCCCTAATCTCAAAGGGACCCTGCCACTTTGCTAGTAATTTACTTTCAACCGTGGGGACTAGCACCAGCACTCTGTCTCCGGGGTTGAAAGTCCAGGTTTTGGCACCTTGATTATAAACCCTTCTCTGGGCTTCCTGGGCTCGCTCCATATGTGCTCGCACCAGGGGCAGGAATGCTGCGATTCAATCCTGCATCAAGGAAATATGCTCGATGATGCTCCTATATGTGGTGGCCTCTCCTTCCAATGTCTCCTTCTTTTAAAGTCCAAACAGACACAGAGCTCCCTCAGATCCCTCTCTGAGTTCCAAGTCAGAGCTCTAGTGAGATCTCTTCCTGATCATTTAAGCCACCTGTTGGTGGACTCCAGTGGACCACATATTCTGGACCGGAACCAGCCCTGCCATGGTGTCTGGCAAAATCCAGACCGGACTCTGTTTAATCCAGACCACATGAAGGCATACGAGGCGACAGGCAGCGTCCATCTACCACTTCGCCTCGCATACTGTTACAATATATATATATATATTTATATAGATATATATGTATACACACATACACAGTATCTCACAAAAGTGAGTACACCCCTCACATTTTTGTAACTATTTTATTATATATTTTCTTGTGACATCACTGAAAAAATGACACTTTGCTACAATGTAAAATAGTGAGAGTATAGCTTGTATAACAGTGTAAATTTGCTGTCCTCTCAAAATAACTCAACACACAGCCATTAAAGTGGAACTTCAGTCATTTTTTCATTTTGTTATCTTTCCATCTATTACATTTTCTGCCCTTGTTGTTTTAACTTTGGATAGTAAAACATTTTTTTTCTGCCAGTAAATACCATATACAGCCCACTTCCTGTTTCTTGTCTGGAAAAAAGCCTTGTCGTATGAGATCATGCACAGCTCTCTCTCCCACACTTGTGAGAGTTTGCCAGGAAGGGAGGGAGGATGAGTCATAAGAGGGCCAATGAGAGCTGCATGGCTGCAGAGCTGGAGGCGTGCCTCTAGGGTTGCCACCTGTACAGAAATGACCCGGATAGTAAGGGTTTTGACACTTGTGTCCGGGTTTCTGTCCTCTTGAAACCCAGAGACAGGTTGGGACTGTGTCTATTCAGCCCCCTCCTTGTACTGGCCCTGCCTAGTCACATAGTTACATAGTTAGTCAGTCAGGTTGAAAAAAGACACAAGTCCATCTACTTGAACCAAAAAAAAAAAATAGAAAAATTATATATAACCATACAATCCCATATACAATCCTTCACCCACAGTTGATCCAGAGGAAGGCAAAAAACCCCAGCAAAGCATGATCCAATTTGCTATCCTGATCCCTGAGAGGCAATAGGATTCACCCTGGATCAACTTTACCTAAAAATGTTAGTACCCAGTTATATTATTTACATTAAAGTGGTTGTCAACCTGTGACAACCACTTTAACCTACAGGTAAGCCTATAATAATGCTTACCTGTAGATTCCCTGCATAGCTCCCAAACCTGCACAGTTCAGGAGATATGCAGTGTTCTGCACGTGCCAACGTCATTTCGGCACATGCGCAGTGAAGGAACAGCCGTTTCTTTACTGAGACTGACTGGCGGCTCCTGCGCGCATGTGTGGGAGTGACGTCACGCGACTCTGGCCAGTCACAGAGCCGGAGTCGCGGCCCCGGAAGGAAGGGGGCAGAAGATGGACGCCGCCAGCACAGGGGACAGCGCTGGACGTCGCTGGCTTTGTTTCCAGGTAAGTGACACATAATGGGGTACTATGCAATGCATAGTACCCCATTATGCATCTACTTTACAGGGGAATACAGAGGAAGTAAACCCTATCTGGATTTACTTCCTCTTTAAGCACTGAGCAGCCATAAGAATGTGCCTAAGTAGCTTCATATTTGGTTTAGCTTTGGTGCCATAGGTACAGGTGCTTCAAATAGGCGAGTCAGCAACTGCTGTACAGTACACCAAAATGGAGTTATCAGAGGGCATTTCCAAAAGATATGGAGAAGAGTCCCTTTGTCTTTATGACATCGTCAGCAGCGATCTGAACTAGAGGGGTACGTAGCGTGGAGCATGTCTCAGGTCAAATACCAGAAATAGATAATCTAATAGACATTCTCCTTGTATAAAGTATAATAGGAGCTCTTAGCTGCTTGTGTCCAAAAAATCTGCCACTGCTCTAGGGGTATTTCCTCACCAAGTGCACGTTCCCACCGAAGCATGTAAGCGTGTTTACCCTTATCTGATATAGAGTGGACATTGAGCAGTTGATATAAGTCAGAGATCAGACCCCTACCCGTTGAGCCCTGCAAGATTACACGTTCGAAGAGGGATGGAGTGGAGAATTGCAAGTCAGGTGCTATAGTTAAGGCATAATGATGACTTTGGAGATACCCATAGAACACCTGGCGAGGTAGATCGAACTTGTCTCAGAGCTCCTGGAATTGCAACAGCTTGCGAGACCTAGGGTCCACCAAATGTCCAAAATGAAATACATCCCTGCGATGCCCAAGGAAAGGACATCTGATGAGTAAGACTCTTGGGCACTCTTGGATTATAAAGGAAAGAAGTCAAAAGTGATTTTTCAGATCGGAGCCCATGTTCATGGGCCAGTCTACGACAGAGCTTCCGAAGCTGAAGCATAGACCCCAGCATTCTGGTTGAGTCTACCTCTGCATTCGCATTCCAGAGTAAATTGTTGGGGTGTACAGGCACTAACCAGAATTTCTCAATTTCTGTCCATTTATTGTAAGAGCGTCTTGGGAACCAAGAAACTATAGCGCATAGTTGGGTTGCCTGATAATATTAAACTTGGTCGGGGAACCCCATCCGAGTATGACACCGTTAAGACCAAGTGGGGTATTCTGTGCCTTTTGTAATTCCAAACAAAGCCTATTAGGTATGTTTGTAACCTTCACAGGTGATCACTGGGGACAGGAATGGGCAGTGTTTGAAATAGGTACAGCAGTTTAGGAAGGATAACCATTTTAACTGAAGCTATTCACCCCAGGAGGGATATATGATGAGCCTTCCATTTTTGTATCAGCTCCCTAAGTGATTTAAACAAGGGTGGAAAGTTTGCATGATCCCGAACGATAAATAATGTCCGCTTCCTGCAACGAACAAAGGAGAGCTTGGAGCAGCCCAAGTTTTTGAAGCGTAATCCAAGAGAGGTCCGGGTACAGTTGTACCTGGTGGTTGTGAAAGAGTACCTGGCGAGTTAAGCGTGCTTTACGCATACTGGCTTCCGACAAATAACATCACAAGGTTTAAATGCAGGGCCCTTGGGGTGTAGGGCTTGATGAGCTCTGTCCATTCTGCGCCCCTATTGTCCAAGTCCTCAATATGGTGCTGCATGTCTTAAAGTAGGGTGCGATGATCTGTGCAGGAATGTGAGATGCAGGGGGCCGAGAGTGGATCTCTACTGCTACGGCAGTTGCGACCTGGGGATTAGGTTGAGGTGGGGAATCCCACGATTCAAAACAGCGGGGGATAATGGGGGTGCTGGGCTGACATGGCTCCTAGTATGGAGGGGAGCAGGGGAGCCAACTACCTGGGCATAGGAGACTGATGGCCCATCTGCCTTCCTGGAGGAGCTAGTGTCTCTTGAGCAAAGTGTCCACTGGTCTCTAGGAGTGACATTATTAAAAGTTCAGGCCTGTGAGGGCGTTCTTTTCTCAGTAGGCCTGGGGGGCCCCATCCCCAGGGAGGTCTTTGGCTGTGCAGGGCCCATGATGGCTGGAAAGTCCTCCGATCCATCCGTAGGGGTGCGGGAGCTTGGTTTCCCAGAGGGGATGCAGGGATCTGATGCATTCAGTAGGGGCAGCGGATAGGCATCCGTACACTGAGTGTATGTCACGGGGGTCCTGCCTGTAGTTGCGGCCTGCTCGCCGCTCGATCCGGCCACCGGAGATATCACACAGGGGGGTGACTCACCTCTTTCAGTGATAAAGAGGGGCCCCCTGGCCCTGCGATGGCGGCGGACTCCTGGATGGATCCAGATGCAGTTCCTAGACTGAAGAAGAGAGCCGCCGGGTAGGCCAATTGCCGGTGGAGGAGGCCTCAGCGCCATTTTGTCTGCGCCACCCGGAAACATGTCGGGCGGCATAAAATAGTCCCAGAGGCTGGCAGAAGACCCCGGAGGGGGGTTGTGAGGATCCCTGCTGTTTTGAGGAGCGATTCATCTTAGATCTGCCCATGGGTGGCAGTTAAAAGTCTCCTCTTTGTGCCCCAGAGTTGTGGGCTAAGACAGAGCTCAGGGATCAGCACCATGCGTTTGGCAGGGTGTTCCCCCCAAATATCTAGTTTTGTTGTGTGCTTTATGCTTGGGTCCTGACCAGACCTTTTTGGGTTGGTGAACCCCATCCTCCTTAATTAGCCCCAATCAGTGTCCACCTGATCCATGGGATGTGTCCTCTGGTCTCCCATAAAGAGAGGCGTTAGCTTCCATGGTTTAAGAGATATGAGCATTCACTCTAAGGTCAGTGTAGGTTCCCATTGGTAACGGGGTACTTTGCAGCAGTCAATGGGCTTAAGCACTTCATGGCCATTCAGTGTGACCAAACCCCCGTATCTTTGCATTTTTTGCTACATACGTTTTAGATGCTTTTAAAATAGCCTGACAGGAGTATGTATCATGTGTGCTCTGTAACTTATAGATTTTTTTGTTTGTTGGTCGTTACGAGCAGCACCATGCGTTTGGCAGGGTGTTCCCCCCAAATATCTAGTTTTGAGAGCTCAGGGATCAGACATGCATTTGAGTCGACTTCCGGTCACGCCCCTTGAGCATTTTTAAAATGTAAATGGACACATGGCAGGGAAAAAATAGGGGCGTCACCACAGCACACTTCATTCATAATGTAGCTGAACAGAGAACTTTGTTGATGTCATGACATCAACCTCTTTCTCTCTCTCTGCATTAGCAGAGGTCCATCCTTGGCCAGAAAACACATGAAGAGGAAAGAGAACCCAGCCTTGTCATGTGACCCATCTGAAAACTTGGGAAAAGGGTAAGTACAAAAAAATAGCAAAACATACACAGTGGACTTGCAATGGGTGGAGGGAGAAGATTGAGGCTAGGGGGCTGAGTCAAGAGTTGGGCTTCAACTAAATAAGTTGTATCTCTCCCACATCTCAACGAGAGGATAACTGTAGTTATACCAGACTATACAACGTCTATTGGGTCCAGCACCAGCAGCCAGCACACTAAGTCTTGCTTAGTGCTAAGTAGCAATACCATGTGACACATTACTAAGGACCAAATAAAGATATATAGTTCAAGGAAGCCAGGAGGCTTTATATTATTTGTCATGTAGTTCTATCGTATAAAATCATGAATCTTAATATGGTGACAATAGCACCTTCTCCAATCTACTGGTTTAGGTATCCCTAATTTGAAGAACAGTCTAGATATGTAAACGTGATATATACCATTCAGTTTCTCAGCTGGAGAAGCAGCCAGAAATGGCAAACACGTTATTCAGAGTTACCAGGGCGGTGTCTTAAACTCTCATTTAGCAAACTAAAAGCCTTCTCATGAGTTTAAGTCGTTTCCGCTGATGTAACAGTTGTCAGGTTTGAAAAGAATATTCTCTCGGGAAATGAGAATAAAGTTCTCTTTCAGTGCATAAGTAAAAGCTGTGAAAACTAAAATACTGAAGACAACTGGCATCATTGTGAAGACTTTCAAGCAGTTCAGGTTCAGTTCAAGTTCAGTTAGGGCCTGTTCACACGGGGGCAACTTGCGCTCTGACTTGAGTTGCCTCAAGTCGCCCCAAGTCGATTGACATCTCAAATACCATCGAAATGAAAGGGAGCCGTCTTATTGTACACTACTGAGTGGCTCCGACTTCAAAAAAAGGTGCCTGCATGACTTCAAGGCAACTTCTATCTGACTTGAGCCCACAGAAGTCAATGGAAGACACCTCCAAGTCGGATCCCCCATCTACATGTAAGCAACTTTACAGTTAAAAAGAATAGAATTTATCTAGGGCAACCCCTCCCTCCCTTCTTTGATTGGCCACAGATAAAGTCGCCTGGCATAAGTCGTGTTGTAAGTCGCCTGAAGTCGTGCTGCAATTGCCTAGCAAAGTCATGCCGAAGTTGGATCGCCCCTGTGTGAACGGGCCCTTAACTACTTGCTTACTGGGCACTAAAACCCCCCTCCTGCCCAGACCAATTTTCAGCTTTTTAGCGCTGTTGCAATTTGAATGACAATTGCGCGGTCATGCAACTCTGTACACAAATAACAATTTTTTATCATTTTTTCCCTACAAATAGGGGTTTCTTTTGGTGGTATTTAATCACTGCTGGGTTTTAAAAAAATAAAAAACCAAAAATTTTGAAAAAAACCCCCAAAGTTTGTTATAAATTTTTGAAAACAGGTAATTTTTCTCCTTCATTGATGTGTGCTGATGAGGCTGAACTGATAGGCACTGATAGGCTGCACTAATGGACATTGATAGGCTGCACTGATGGGCACTGATAAGGCAGCACTGAAGGGCACTGATAGGTGGCGCTGATGAGGTGGCACTGATGGGCGCTGAGAGGTGGTACTGATGGGCGGCACTGATAGGTGGCACTGATAAGCGGCACTGATGGGCACTGGTAGGCACTGGTAGGTGACACTGATAGGCAACACTGATTGGTGGCACTGATGATGAGGCACTGATGGGCATTGATTGGCAGCACTGGTGGGTATTGATAGGTGGCACTGCTGGGCAAAGTTAGGTGGCACTGCTGGGCACTGGTAGGTGGCACTGTGGGCACTGGTAGGCAGCACTGGTGGGAAATGATAGGTGGCACTGGCAAGGGGCACTGGTGGGCACAGACAGCCATCCGCAGCTCTCTGTGCAGGGGGCCCAGGTCCCTCTTGCAGAAGCCGGCGGTGATCTGCTTTTTTTCCCCTCATGCTGTCAGCACAAGGGAAAAAAACAATCACCGATCTTTTGTTTACATCACGTGATCAACCGTCATTGGCTGACAGCTGATCACGTGGTAAGGGGTCTGATCTGTGATCAGCCGAGTCTCGCAGGGATGCGCAAAAGTAGATCTGCGCTGTAGCTGTTATTTGGCTATAGCGCGGATATGAAGAAGTTAAGCTTTGGCAGAAAAAAACTGTACGTTTCTATGCAGAGCTGCATCAGATTTTGCACTCTCCAGCTTTAGTAAATCAACCCCCATATGTTGCTTTAAACAGCACTTTTCAGCTTTAGACCAAATATTGTCTAACATCTCTAAGCTAAAGGAAGCCATTTTTGCTCTGCTTCTATAGTAGCCTATGCTGATGTTTTATGAGAGGCTATTCAATAAGTTGAGTTAGATGAACAAAGAAAACTAAAGCAAATCCAAGGGCAGCTACATCAAACCAAAAGCAGACTCAAGCAGGGACTGGCCAAATTGTGATTCATGTATGGGCACGGTGGTTGTACAAAAGGAGATCTACTGATCAACTTCTGTAGAACTGTCCTGTCAGTTTTTAGCCACACGATCAGCGCTGCAGGATAAAGCCTGCAGTGCTGATAAGTATATTATGACATTCTGATATTCTAATGACTCTCTGCCATCAGAATACAACGATACCTCGAATGTGTGGATGGGGGAATCAGGTCAGTTTCTTTCATTCAATCTGCTGTTTGAACAAAATAAATAGACTAATTCTATGTGCTTTTTGAAAAGAGGAGTAGAAGGACCTACTTGCATGTGCGCAGGAGTCACTGTTTACGGCATGGCTCTGAAGGACTAGCACGGGTATGCCATTCCTTCAGAGCGCATGCACCGGTGACGTCACCTGCTGCATCTAAAGAAAATACCTCCTAAATAGTGCACATTTAGGAGATATTTATTGTACCTATAGGTAAGCCTATAATAAGGCTTACCTATAAGTAAAAAATCATACAAGGGAGTTTACTCCAACTTTAAGAAGACCTATCTGGCCTGTTTCAGCTGAATAAGGTGATATACATATTGTCTATAGAAGGAGCAAGGACGTTGAATTAAAATTCATGGAGATCCAGTCAGTAAAATCTTCTTCTGGCAGAAGTCTGGATCTCATGTTTGTGATATGGCTCAGATCATTCACATCATAGTCCCCTTTACAACACAGCTCCCCCTTTAAGTGTCCTTAATCTCCCTTCATATCACAGCTCTCCCGTTAATTCACAGTCCCCACTTTAAATCAGTGTGCTTAGTTCCCTCTTCACATCACAGCCCCCTTTACATAACAGTCCCTCCTACACAATATAGCCCCCCTTACATCAGTGTCCTCAGTCTCCTTTTTATGCCACAGACCCCCTTTATATAACAGCCCCCCCCCCTCAGTCCCCTCTTCACATCACAGTTTTCCCTTTACTTCACAGTCCCCTTCACGTCATAGCCTCCTCCATCATAGTTCCCATAACATCACAGCTTCCCCTCCCTGACATCCCAGTTCCTCTTGCAATCACAGCCCCTCAACCATTACATCACAGTCCCCCTTGCAATTGTAGCACCCCTGTTCCTTACATCACAGTCCCCCTTGAAATTGTAGCACCCCTGTTCCTTACATCACAGTCCCCCTTGAAATTGTAGCACCCCTGTTCCTTACATCACAGTCCCCCTTGCAATAACACCCCCCCTTACATCACAGTCTCCCTTACAGTCAAAGCACACCCCTCCTTTACATCACAACCCTGTGTCTTAGCAACCAATTACCTGCTTGTTAATTGAAAAATTGGGCAGCACCCACCTGCTGTCCAGACCGGCCACACCACCCAACCTCTGCCCTGCAGTGACAATGACAACATTGTCAGAAACTGCAGTTTGGACAGGACTGTCCCTCAGTCCAGGTCTGGACCTCACTCCACCATTTAATGTTCTCTGTACTATAGTGTAAAACAGACACCCTTGGAGAATCAACATGAATGGAGTAGACAACTAACTGGGTTGAGTTTTTACCAAGACATTGCACAAACACATACTATCATGTAATAAAACCACCATGGTCAATCAATTAAAAAAAATAATAATTTAGTGGTTGATTGTCCTTGCATGTTAAAATCATCTTGGGGTTGATTTACTAAGGCAAATAGACTTCAATTTGCAAAGGAATTTGCGCCAGAACTTAAAGTGGAGTTCCACCCTATTAAAAGTCAGCAGCTACAAAAAAGTGTAGCTGCTGACTTTTAAAAATCGGACACTTACCTGTCCCATGCTCCAGCGATGTGGTCGCCCGAAGCCTCCCTCCTCTTTCCCTCCTTTGTGCGGTGCCAACATCACAAGTGTGGACACCTGGCTTTGGCTCCAAAGCCAGGCGCGCACTGCCTATGTGTGAGTGAACTTTGTGAATTCCCGGCGTATCTTCTGGGACCTGTGACGTGTCCCAGAAGATCGCCGAGAGGGGGGGGGGTGAACTTCCTTCCTGTGCCATGGAGCCAGAGGAGGAAGTGCAGCTGGGACCCTGTCAAAACAGGGTCCCCGCTGCCCCATCAAAAAATGACATGTCAATTGTGGCATGTCGGGGGGTCACCTTCCCTTAAAGCGGAAGTTCCACTTTTGGGTGGAACTCTGCTTTAAGTAAATGAGATGAAGCTCTGCTAAATTTAATCATCCAATCATGTGCAAGCAAAAATACATTTTTTTAAATAAAATTTCCCTGTATGTGATTAGGCATTCTTCTAACATTCACTAAGTTCTGGTGAAAAATCTCTTGCAATGTACAACTACCCTTGCAAAGTGAACAATATTTTTTCCTTTAGTAAATCAACCTCTTTATGTCTAAATTCAGGTATAGCCCTGGTTCCCACCAGTGCAGCTTTAAAAGCGTACTACTTCAGCGCAATTTCAAAGCCGCCCGATCAGTGCAATTTTGATGTGCAATTTTATTGCGGCTTGCAACTTCATTTAACAGAAGTCAATGCAAGTCTCAATTAAATCGCAAACAAGAACTGCAGGAACATTTTTCAAAGCAGCTACAACCTGAGTCGCTACAATCTGAACAGTTCCATTGCCGGCAATGGGGGTGCGACTTGTCATGCGATTGTGAACGGTCAAATTGCATGCAAAATCGCACTGGTGTGAGCCAGAGTTTAGATTATATGCACGTATAAACAACATATAATGAGCTGCTGAAGACTGGATAGTTTATAAATGAAGGAAAGAGCCATCTGGTAATAGAAGAGAGCAGAGGTATGTTGAAAAGAATATACAAAGTACAGTTTTTTTTTACAACAGTAACAATTTTTTTTTTTTAATACTATTGCCTCTTTGATCAGCTCTTTATAGTAGAAAACACCTGTTCTTGTCTCATTTGTGTTTGTGACTGCTCATTATAACCATGTAAGGGATGACACTGCCATAGCACAGCACTGTCAGTCGCTAAGGCCCATCATATACTGTCACTTGCTGAACCGAAGGTGAAGAAAACAGTCCATGTTTTACATGGCAACCAATCAATATCTCACTGTAATTTTTCCATTGCAGCTTAGAACATAAAAAAGAGAATGTGGTTGCTTGCCTTAAGCATTGCAAACGTGCTTTTATCCTACAGTTTTATATAAGGTCCTCCTAGTCCTTACTGAAGCCTATAATTTTATATGGTCCTTCTTGCACATCAGGCAACATCTATCAGAATGAAAAGTTGCCTCTGTTCAGGCTTTTCCCATGAGATGTAAAGTAATATATCTGCTGTCCTTTTTTCTGCTGATTAGTTTTACATTTATGATGCTAAATTCGAAGTGCCCACAAACCATCAGTCAGTACAGAAATAACTTATGGGGTTAACGCCTTCTCCTCCTACGCTGATCCTTCCTCCCCAGATTACCAACATCCTGCCAGTTATGTAACCTTTTAGTTACAAGGGGAAACCAATGAAAAAAAGCAATTACTAAAAAAACTGCTGTAGAAAAAAAAAAGACAACTCTAGCTTGATCATGGAGTTGGAGTTTTTCACGGATTTGCTGTGCTTTTCAGTTATGTTTTGAATGTCCACAATCAGATATGTACAGAGGAAAATCTGAAATGTTGCAGTTTTGCAGGAGTTTGTTTTCTCACCGGTCCAGAATGGAAGATCCCTGTAAGGCTGGGTTCACACTGGAAACCGCAGCGGCACACAGCAGGGGTCCAGTGAGTGCTGGTTCACAGTTGCAGGTCCAATTTCAGCCTGAATTTTGACAACAGAAAAAAACAGACCAAAAGTCGCGCAGATTTTTTGTGCAAAAGGCACCGGACCTGCTGCAGAGATTTGTGAACTGGATCCATAGAGAGCCGGTCAAAATCAAAATCTCCTGCTATTGCGAATTGAATGTGGGGAACCCGCATCCAATTCACAATGGTGCGAACCCAGCCTAAAGCCCATCTGAAGACACCCCCTCCTATTCGTCCACTGTTAAAAAAAAAAATACCTCCAATGCCTCTTACGTGAGTTTGCAGTCACGCGTCCCTTGCCAATAGCACTGCAGGTTACAACACTAGCTCAGACTCTGAAACCACTGCTGAACCAGTCTTTACCTATAGCAACCACCTTTCACACTGGAAATTAGTGACCTAATAATTAATGTGGCAGAACACTGAACATGGGTAAAGTGGACGAAAACCCACAAGAGTCATCCATGGCTGACAGGTTGTGAGCAATTTAGGGACTATGCAGGATAGCAATAATATGCTCCCAGGTGTACATAACCTTGTTACAAAACTAGGAGGCAATAAACCAGGAGAAGTGTAGCTGGAAAGTAGTGCCAGAGGTCATTGCTAGGTAGGGTTGCCACTTGTCTGGGATTCACCTGGACAGTCTGGGTTTTGAATCATGTGTCTGGGTTTTAGACTGCTTGAAATATAGACACATTACTCAGACTGAACTGTGGTTCCTCAACATAGGCGTGCACACAGGGTGTGCCAGGTGTACCTGGGCACACCCTAATCAGCCCGTGCAGCACAGATCCCCCTGCTGTCCTTGGAATCAAAGGTAAGGGGAACTCAGATGTAAGGGGTGCTGAATAGACTGATGCAAGGGGGGCTTTGGGAACCCTGATTTATGGGGGAATGCTGGGAACTCTGATGTAAGTGGAGACTTTGATGAGCAGAAACCCCCTTACACCAGATTTCTCCTTTACACCAGAGTCCACAGCGTTCCCCCTCAAAAAAAAAAAAAAAAAAAATTGCCATGCGCCGATAAAGTGTTCAGGTTTGTCTTGAAAAAAGATAGTAACGCTATTGCTATGGCTAACCAAACTCATAGTTAAAGTACACTTGTATAAAAAAATCATGTAGGCCTCCATTACTTGCCTTTAAATCAGTGACAAGAATAAAGAGAACAAATTCAGACTTTTCTGGTATTCATTTAAATGATTCATTTTCTGAAATGTGTAACCTAAGGTATTGAACCCAGACACAGTCTGGCAGCTAGCATTTTCAGAAGGAGGCAAGCAATGGCAACCCCCATATGTCTCATGAGTCATAAAATGTGTACTTTAAGAAGCTAACAAGCTCAGGGCAGGTGGATTTCACACAAAGTCACAAGCGCAGATGAAATGTGATCAATAAAAACTTGTACCGTAGAGCCTAAACAAATTCTACAGCAGGCAGGTTTAAGAGTGGAACAGGTTGCCTTTAAAAATGGAACTTCACCGCTGAGGACATTTCATACTGATATGTTCAAACACGAGCCTGAAGGCAGACAGGGCACCTAAGGGCATAGAGGGAATGCTGATGCTGGACTGTAAACTCTAAAGAAGAGAGTGGAGTGTGGATTGACCTAGCAAGGAGCAACCCAAGAAGTGCATTACAGGAAATATAATTGTTTTTATTATCAAAAAACTAGTGTGTAGGTAGGTTGCTTACAGTTTGTTAGCTAGGCAGTGGCTGGCCCAAATTGGGGAAAAGAGTCAATGTTGTGTGCTGCTGTTCCCGGGCTTTTTGGTTCCAGCCTACCCGCCTGTGATATAAATAAGTGGGAAGGCTGGGTTCCAGAGCTTTGGTCCACTCAAGAGAGAGGATGACGTAATTGGTGAGGAGAAGGAATGCTGCGCCTTGCAGTCCATCTGAGGCACTGGAAGTTTGGAGATCTTCCAATAGTGGAAAAGACCAAAATGGACTACCACCTTTTCAAGGTACACCTGAGCAGCCTGCTAGAGATA
Organism: Glandirana rugosa; assembly: GCA_018402905.1. Classification (NCBI taxonomy): domain Eukaryota; kingdom Metazoa; phylum Chordata; class Amphibia; order Anura; family Ranidae; genus Glandirana; species Glandirana rugosa. The sequence continues at coordinate 384,453 of BLSH010281356.1, read as the reverse complement.
GTTAGGGACATTCTAATGCTAATGTACACGTTGGACTGTACCATCTAGATATTTTCTGGTACAATAATGTTTTATTATTATTAAGTAAGGCAATGCCGAAATATAGGCCTGGAGTAAAGAAATGTAAAATGGTCCCGCACAGGGGAACAAAACATCACTTTTTATGTAAATACAAACAAAACACTTTTTAAAAATATAAAAGCGAGTAGTAGAAGCATCCGGCGTAAGTGCCGGAAGTGGGAGTGAATAACTGGACTCAAAGACATGGTGGGACTAACAAACAAATCAAAACGAAAAAACAAGCGAAACAAACAGAAAAAAGGAAAATAAAGGGGTGGAGGGGTGGAATAGGGAGGGACAAGGTGGTTAAGAGAAAAAGTGAGAGAGAAGAGAAAGAAAGGAGATGTAGAATCAAGCTAGAAAGAAGGAGAAACAGTCAAGACAAGAATGGAAAAGGAGGCGGTGCAGACTTAGGCAAGGAAAGAGCGTGGGGCCTGCAGTTGGGTGGTATATTAGTATGGTCCGGAATACCCAAGCTGGCTGGGGGCAGGGTGGAGAGAGCATAAGACCACCATGGGTTCCATAGTTTGAGGAACTTGGTATGAGAGTCATGAAGTACGCTGGTCATCATCTCATGCAGCATGAGGGTGGTCAAAATGCTCTTCACCTCTGCAATACCAACCGAGGGCTTTCGCCAAGCTCTAGCAATTACACATTTTGCAGCAATGATGAGGTAGGTGGCCAGCTTTTGTTGGTAAGAGAAGAGGCCTGGGAGCGGGCAATGGAGTAGTGCATGCCGGGCATCTTTGTGGAAGGGTACATGAAAAAGGGTTGAAAGAAGGTCATAGACCTTAGATCAGAATCCCACCAAACATGGGGAAGACCACCAAATGTGAATCTCGTCTCTGCGTTGGCCACATCCCCTGAAGCATCTATCATTGTACGATGGGTTTGAATGAGCTATGCAGGTAGGAACACAATACCAGTGGAGGAGAACCTTATAGGCCGCCTCCATGATGACCATATTGAAAGAGCGTTTGGCGATGGATGACCAGGCCTTGCTCCAATCCTCTAATTCTATAGAAGCTGCCAAGTCTCGTTCCAATTTGGAGACGTACAGGTGGGAGTGAGACGAGTCCCCCATGGTCAAAGAGGAATAAATAGAGGAGATAGTGCCCCGGGGTCCAGGTGAGTTAATGCATATACATTCAAAGGTTGTCGTCTGGAATGGGAAGGAAGAGTTACAGCAGAGAGCTGAAATCCAGTGTCGAAGTTGTAGATAACTAAACTATTCCGTGGGGGGGTTCACTGTGGGTCTCACAAATGAAAGCCCAAGATGGAAAGGTGTGGGATCTAAGAAGTGACGTACCTGTGAGTAGCCATGAGCGGGCCACCAGGCAAAGGCCAGGGGCTGGTCTAGCCCTGGAGGAAAGAGGGGGTTATTCAGGAGAGGAAGGAGCAGGAGAAAAGGGGACATTACATTTCTTGGATAGCGGATGAGTTCCAGAGATGTAAGCTATGGGTCATAAGAGGGCTAAGAGAAGGGGGCGCGAGGCTGATGGAAGCCACAAAAGGGCCGAGACTGGGATAAGAGCACAGTTAGGGATTTCCAGGAGCCCATCTAGATATTTTAAATAAAAGTCACATAAACTGTTTCAAGCCTGGTCTGAAGTCATTAAAAGGTGTGCATAATGGTTCCTGTCGTATGAAAGAACTAGAGTCAGTAAAGCACATGTGGGGTATGAGCAAAGCCACTACAAAAAACAAGACAAGCAGGAGAAGTAATGAAATTTCTATGGGTAACCAAGGACTTGTAAAAGGTACATTGCAGCCCATCGATGAGCGTGGTCCCTGGCACGGCGAGGGTTCCTTCGGTAGCCAGGGGATTGGCATCCTTGCTCCTTCGCCAGTGGTCGGTCTCCCGCAGCAACTGCTACGGAGACCCTTAACCTGGCACACTGGTACAGTAAAGAAGGAGTTAACAAGTGCACGCATGAGGTCTGCGCTAAATGCACGGTGGGACACCATTCAGTCACTGGGAGTGAGGTGAAAGGTACACTGGACTGGTGGCAAGGGCATAGGCTCAGCGGTGCCCCTCCTAAACGCAACATACTGTACATCAAGCTAGTTGTGCAGTAACATGGAACAGCATGTTTTCAGAGGAACTCTGTACTTTTATTTATGCACAGTGTCACGGCTCATCTCTAAGCTGGGGAACCGCCATAGTGTTTGATTTTTACATGACCGTGATTGCAGCCTGGTCCCGGGCATTGATAAGCATGTTCACTAAGAAAGGTATCCCCATGTACAGGGCGTGCGGTCCTGTCCACAAGTGCGCTTGTCTTTGCTGGTCCAGAAAAACTGCATACCACTAAACTTATTATAATGAAACATCAGAATGCTCTGCATGTGCCAAACCCCCCAAAACTCTAAAACAAACACTTTAGTAAAGTGCACCCATATATTACAATTTATTTGGAGGTTTGGTACATGTAGAGCACTCTGGTGTTTTATAATAAGTATAATGGATTATTTATTGCATACAACAAATAATCTACAATTTGCCTGTTCTATAAAATACAGTGCTCAGCATAAATGAGTACACCCCAAAAGATTTGTCAGAAAACCTTTACTTTCCTTTCAGAATCAACATTTTCTATGGGACACTATACTACAAAATACTCCCATGAATGCTGGCCATTGATTGCAACCAAGATTTTTAATTAATATTTTTGTTAATTTGCACACACAAAAAAAGTATTCTTCCTAACAAATTCATTGAAGACCAAGTTGCAAAATTGAATGCACCCCAAGAAGGCCCCTTTTCACACGGGCTTGTCCGTATACAGACTCCGTTCTGCTAAGCAGGGATTGCTCCATTGATCCCCGCTGAGCAGGCGGATGACAGATCCGTCTCCGCTCACTGGGCGGAGATGGAACTGTCATAACCCCGCTCTCCTCTATGGAGATCAGATGAAAACGGACCCCGTGTCCATTTTCATCTGATTCGCTCCGATTCTCCAGACAGATGGAAAATAGGGTTTCCATCCGTCTGGATTTCACTGACGGATATGTCTCTGCTGACATCCGCCGCTCCAAAGGGCTGAATGGAGCATGCGTTCAGGTCTGCCTGAAAAACAGATTATTCACAGGTGTCCAGCAGACAGTTGATTATAAAAGGGCGTTGATTATAAAAGAAAACCACTTCCCATTTCATGCTGTCAGCAATGGCACCACATGAAGGAGAAATGTCACAGAGGCCTGAGAAAGAAAATTATTTCTTTACACATGAAAGGTGAATGCTATCAGAAGATCAGCAAAGCTTAACTTATCAGTCAGAATACTGTAGCAAAAGTGATACAAAAATTTAACAAAGATGGAACTGCAACAATCTCACAGAGACGTCCAGGCCATCCACGGAAGTTAACACCTCCACAGGAGCGTCTTCTGATGAGAAGAGTTTAAGAAAATCGCCATGCAAGTTCACTGCAGTTAGCTAAAGAAGTAGAAAGCCAAACTGGGGTGATTGTTTCCCATGACACTTGACAATTCAGCGTACACTGCAGAGGAATGGCATGCTTGGTTGTCGTCCACGAAGGAAGCCTCTCCTAAAGCCCACCTAGAATTTGCCAGGGCCCATGCTGAAAAAGAGGACTACTGAGACTCTGTACTCTGGAGTGATGAGACCAAGATAAATGTTTTGGAACTGATGGCTTCAAAACTGTATGATGTCGCAAAGATGAGGAGTACAAAGAAAAATGCATGGTGCCTACAGTGAAACATGGTGTTGGCAGTGCCCTTCTGTAGGGCTGCATGAGTGCTGCTGGTGTCAGGGAGCTGCATTTCGTTGATGGTATCATGAATTCACTGATGTACTGCTCTGCCCTTGGTCGTTGTGCACTTGTAGAACATGACATAGATCCAAAATACACATATAAGGCCACTGTTGCATTTCTGAAGAAGAACATGGTGAAAGTGATTTGGTTGTCAAGTATGCCTCCTGATCTGAATCCAATCAGGGGAACACCTATGGGGAATTCTGAAGAGACGAGTTGAGCATCACTCTCCATCCAGCATCCAGGCTCTAAAAGAGGTAATTCTTGAAGAATGGAAAAAGATAGATGTTGCCAACTTGTTCATTCCGTGCCTAGAAGACTTGGTGCTGTCCTTGCAAATCATGGAGGTCAAAAAAAATACTAGATGTAGTAGTTTTTGTTGTAGGGTATATTCATTTTTGCATCAACTAATTTGAGTAAAACTGAAGATTTTGTAATCTGAGATATATTATTAACATTTCATGTAATGAGCTACATAAATGTCCTATAAGACTCAGTTTTGTCAAAATTTTGGAAATTGTTTTTGTGTTCATTGGGATATTGATTAAAATCTTACTTTTCAAAAGGGGTGTACTCATTTATGCTGAGCACTGTATATCCAAGTATTCTGTAATGGCTGCTGTTTGGAAAATGATGCCTTTTTTCAAGGACACGTTTAAGCAGAAAGGCTCTGGTAAATGGATGCTCCTGACTGGTCTGTACATCATCTGTACAATAGTTTGCAAGGAATAAAAATTGTACCATATAAAGCCATTATTAATGACACAACTGATACAGCATAAAAGACAGTAATAGTAGCTCTGAGTATATGCAAAACATGGTATTGTATAGCAACCATCACTGTCTATGGCTTTATGTTGAACTGAGGACTTTTAATCTCTAAGTAAGAACCCCTGAACTTATGGGCTGCAGTGGGCTAACAATGGGCTTCCTACTAGGAATTGTTGCAAATCACTGTCTCCATAGTCCACAACAGTAGCTCCAAGACTGCCACTTAATTCAGGGGTAGTGTTGAGCGAACCCGGACTGTAACGTTTGGGTCTGTACCGAACTTTCGGGTGTCCGTGGCACGGACCCGGACCCGGACATTTCAAAAATCGTTCGGGTTCGGTCCGGGGTTCTGCTATTTTACTCCACGTGTTGAGAAGCTGCAGGGCAGCCAATCAACAAGTGTTTCACTGGTTTGCCCTTAGAAGCCATCACAGCCATGCCTACTAATGGCATGGCTGTGATTGGCCGGTGCATCATGTGACCCAGCCTCTTTATAAGCTGGAGTCACAGTGCTGCAGTCACATGCTCCTTGGGTTAGTGTAGGGAAAGGTAGCTGACTGCGTGAGGGACAGATTTGAGACATTTTAAGACCTGATCCTGCATCCTGAGATAGATTACTTTACTACTG
>BLSH010281356.1:358140-374513 GCA_018402905.1 Glandirana rugosa | reverse complement strand
AAACAGTGATTTGCAGACGGTGGACAGAGTCAGTGTTTCCCAAAAGGTTAAAACGTTGATCAGAAAAATATGGACGGGTGGACAAACACGATTATTTTTTTAAATCTGTGTTTCCAAGTAAGATAACCAATAGTAATATATGTAATACACTATTTTTAATCTGTTTTGAATGCAAGACACGAATTAAATTTTTTATTCTGTCATTTTCTTACACTTTTCCGAGACCTCAAAATTTCCAAAAAAAAAAGTGTAGTGGGGGACTTATCTCAACTCGCTTGGAGACCTTCAAGCCCAAGACGACCAGGCAGGCTTGAAGCCCTGTTTCAGGCTCCGTGCGATCGTTCGGGTTCCGTCCGGACCCGGACCCGGACTTTGTCCCGAAGTTCGGACGGACCAGCAGAACCCGAACTTCCAGAGGTTCGCTCAACTCTATTCAGGGGGTGATGTGAAAAAAAAAACCTTTAAAACTCCAGAGCCTTTTCACATTCTTTTACTGTCTTATTTTTTAAATTAAGCACAGAACGTAAGTTTTGTCTAATTTTTATCACATAATGTATATAATGATAACCAATAGAATGAACCTTTGTGTCTAAATTTTTTTATTAGCACAAACAGGTGGGCAGGTATAAAAAGACTAGTTGCAAAATTGGAAAACCCTTTGTGACTGAGACAGGTGGCAGACGTTTAGTGACAAACAGTCTGGTGGCAAAACTCATTTGCTTTTGGAGGTCATCATTACCAGAAACAAAGAGCTAGTCATGGACACTGCGGGTGCCAGAGGTGACACTAGGAACTTTTGTCACCTATTTAGAAACAGGTTCTGTTAGACATGGCTCAAGTTATATATAGCTGGATTGAAACAAGAAACAAAAAACCTTTTGTGAAGTTTTGGAAGGGGTTGATAACAAAGAAAGCTACAACTTGGATAGATGTGTCTTTAGACTATTTTGAGCCAAGGCTAAAGTCTACCCAAAACTTTTTGTTCCCTTGTTTTGTATAGAGTAGGAGATTTGCTATGGGGGGATTACTTTAACGTTTTATCCTTGTGACACCAGAACAAGAAATAAGGAGAACTGGTATCACCATTGAACCCAGAGAGATTCTAGCCTTCTCTCCTATTTTTTCTCACTCTACAGCTCCTTTCAAAACTGTGGAGATGTCTATGACCCCCCTGAAAAGCAATCCGCAGTTAATGATGGAAGGAGGTTTGCAGGCATTGAGGAGCCAATGTAGGTGACCGCTATATATTGGCAAATGGCAATTTTGCATTGTGGGACCGCACCGCAACTGCAAGCCAGGCATGTCCCTATTCACTTACATAAGAACGTTTGAGAGGCAGTGCCGTCTGTCAAACTTGGCATATAGCATTAAAAGTGCTGCACCAGTATGCAATGTGTACCCATCTGAGTGGCACTGTGTCCACTTGAATGCGGGTGGTTGTGGGGGCAGTGAAGACCCACTTCAACTGCTTGTATTTACTTCTTGCGTGAAAGGAGCTTACCAAAAAAAAAAAAATGGTGTTTTTACTAGAGAGATTTCCATTGGGGAAACAAACAGAAATAAAAAACACTTTTACTATACAAGAGTTTTCTACCAGTATTAAAATCTTATGTCTCACAAAATAAAGGATGATCAACAAATTGCTTTATTTATAACCAAAGACTGTTAAGTTCCTGGAAAAAAAAAACACAAACATACTTAATTACTACCACATGTCAGCTTATGGTACACCCATCCAAGTGTGTCACTATGCTTCAATTTCTGTTCACGTGGTTAAAGTAGAATTCCAGCCTATTGCAAACAGCAAACTCATTTCTTTGTGATGTTAAAACTACGGGGGAGATTTATTAAAACTGGTGCACAGAGAATTTGGTGCAACTGTGCATTGTAACCAGCTGTTAACTTAAGCTTGTTCAATTAAGCTTTGTCAATAAAACCTGGAAGGTGATTGGCTACTATGCACAGCTTCACCAGATTCTGTATGCACCAGTTTAAGTAAATCTCCCCCTAAGTATAATCGATTCTGAAAAAACTCTTTCTGTGCCGGCCCACTTTCTCATACCTATACTTATAGGCTACTATAGAATACCACAAAACAGAACTCCAGTCAAAAACATGAATAGCCAATTAAAAGATAACATTTAAAAAACAGCTTTTGCTACATTATTCCCCTTCAAAACAGAGCTGTCCCCATAGCACTTTGTTTCTGCCACTAGATGTCCTTATTCTTCCAGGTTGAATGATGGACAGCAATATTTAAAGCAATTCCTTTAAGCCAAGGCTGTCACAGACCCACCCACAGCCTACGAGTGGACATTGAAGAAGAAAGTGATATGTTAATTTCTCTGTCATTCTGCTTTCTATTCCTATCAGCATGCATCAGCACACAAAAAATAATTGGCTCCTTGTGCTGCTTGGTTTTTTATTTAACTGGGGTGGCACAGTGGTGTAGTGATTAGCACTTTCGCCTAGACATGCTGGTATGTTAATTGGATCCTGTCTAAATTGGCCCTAGTATGTGTATGTATGAATGTGAGTTAGGGGCCATAGATTGTAAGCTCCTTGAGGGTAGGGACTGATGTGAATGTACAATGTATATGTAAAGAGCTGCGTAAATTGACTGAGCTATATAAGTTCCTGAAATAAATACATAAAACTTCTTTATTGAAGATTTAATAAAGGCAAAACCAATAATACAATACAATATGTGCTGCTTTTTCCTGTCCCTGCTGTACAGGGACTGCTCGAGAGGCTGATGCAAATTCAAGCACTTACATGGTTGGTAATTAAGAAAAATAATACATTTAATGAATATTGAATTCATTTGCATCTTATATATCTAACAAGAGTTCAGCTTTAAACTTTTAAGTATTTCTAAATATTAAATACATTGCTTTATTAGTTGCACATTCATTTTTCCAGCTTTTCTTAATAAGTTAATATGGCCCGATGTATTAGGAAACAAACAACACATCCACAATAAGCACAAAAGCATATTACTTCCTAGCCATTCCCTGACTGGCAGTAAAACTGTTAATTCAGGCAGCAAGAGAGCTGTAGCTGTTAATGCGTCACAGTTCCAGACCTATTTCCTGCGTTCCTAATGCTAAACAGGCTTCTCATTCTTTAGTCAAAAGAAAAAAAAAGTTCAGTTGGTTCCCTGGGCCTCAGCTCTGCAGAGAAATAATGTATATTTAAAGCGTGTGGCTGACAGATAAAGGGGGTTGGAGCATTGGGGGATGCAAGATTCACCCTTTCCAGGAACCCTTCATCAATAGAAAAATTTTCAACAGAAGTTAAGCTTATAAAAGTGAGAACACCTACAGCTCTGGGGGATTTATGCAACACGACTGTACAACGCAGGTTTATGGATACAGGTGTGATTTTTAATAACAAAACTCAGGGATTAAAAATCTCAATTCCTTTTTTCTTCTATGGGATCGAGAGCACAAGGGATCAGTCTTGTACAACTGATCTCTTATTACTGCAATATACTTTATCAGAAGATGTCAGACATTAATTAAAATATGCCTATACTCAATTTTGAACTTTTAAAAGCACTACAAGATGTCTGCTATTACCTTTCTTAGCCAGAAATGCCTCTTTTTTGCCCCTCTCTGATCTAGTTTCACTAAGCTACTAGGGGCCTGATTTCCCTGATTTTATGTAGAAACCCATCAGGTTCCTGATATAGAAAGACTCCGGCCATAGTATCAGGAAACCTTAAGCGGCTCTAAACCAGTGTTACTCAACCAAGGTTCCTGCTGAGGTTGCTAGGGGTTCTTCAAGCAGTGGGAAATGATGGATTGTTCCTCCACCTACATTGACAACCAATGCAAGGGGGCAACTTTCCACTAAGCACCACTAATGTAAGGTAAGGGGCACTTATACAAGGACCACTAATGTTGGAGGACACCAGGGTGTTACCTTCTGCCTTTCTTTTCCACAGTATTTATTCATTTTAGGAATATTATTAAAACGGAAAATTGTATCAAATACTTACCATAATTTTCCTTTCCTGACGCCAAACCATGGCAGCGTACTAGCCCCAGCATACTACTGATAGAGCTCCGCCTCTTTACCACTCCCTCAGGACCAGTGAATAGCATAAAAAAGGCATAATTAGCCACCCCCCATTCTTTGTAACAAGCTACATACCGAAACGTACAGGGTGGGCCCGTATGCTGCCATGGTTTGGCGTAAGGAAAGGAAAATTATGGTAAGTATTTGATACAATTTTCCATTTTCCTGGCGCCAACATGGCAGCATACTAGTGATAAATAACTAGCTGACAGGGATGGTTCTACTTGCCAAACCAATATTCTAATTAGGATGGGACAGTGGATTGAATAGTCCTTCCTACAAAGTCCACTGATGACAAGGCGCCTTTGTCTACTCCGTAAAGTGTGAATAGGTATGCTGGGATGACCATGATACCTCTACAGATGGATACAATAGATGCTCCCAAATGGGCTCCCTATGAGACTGCAATCACTCTGGTAGAGTGCACCGCCGCTAACGGAGGCTCATGCCCCCTCGCCCTATATGCATCACCAAGCCTGCTAGAGTCCAGGCAGTAACCTCTTTTCCTTGACGATTCCCAGCTGGAATGACAAAAGGCTTATTAAATGATCTGAAAGGAGGAATTGTGGACAGGTGCTTCATTCTGAAAATGTCCAGGTCGTGTGACTTTCCAGTGTGATGTTCTGGAAATTTAGGCAATTCCAAGATGTCTGTTAAATAGAGGGCTATTGCTACCTTTGTTTCAAGATGACCTACAAGACAGCACTCTACTCTTTTTGTAAAGAAAACTTTTTTTTTTTTGAAGCTCCAAGAGCTTGAATCTCAGACAAACTTCTGCTTAAAGTTTTTGCAATAGATACGGTCTTGTAGGTAATGGCCCGAACCAAACACTGCTCTGTTGGAGCAAATGGTTGAACGGACAGGAGATCCAGCAACACCAATCGATCCCACTGGGAAAGACTCCTTTCCGTTTGTGACTGAATCCTTACAACTGCCTTCAAAATTCATGCAGACTGAAGGATTCTTGGCCCATTTATATGTGTTATTGCCAATATAGCTGACACTTGCCAGCTCAGTGAGGATAGGCTATTCATGTCCAACCTGGCCTAAAGGAAGTATAGAACAACTGGGGGCAGTAGGATCAATATCTCACCCTACCGAGATAACGCAAACTTGCTCCAGATTTAGGCATAGATGTTGTAAGTAGAGTGCCTACTAGCACTCAAAGTAGAGATTGCTCTGGAGCAACCGGAGTTCCCCCCGCCTCCCCTATTAGCACCCTGCTTGCAGTCCCGGTCTGCATATGTGCATAGGGGAAATGTCTACTGTATTCTGAAGTGAGTGGCCAAGGTAAACCGAGGGCTTCATGGCCAATATGGAGGATTGGCTATGACAACCATGTACTCCCATGACAGACTCTAGAGCAGTGGTTCTCAACTCCGGTCCTCAGGACCCACTAACAGGCTAGGTTTGCATGATAACTGAAATACATCACAGGTGATATCATTTGCTGCTCAGTGATTGCAGTATCCTAGTCTGCATCTCCCCAAGGTAATACTTAAAATCTGGCCTGTTAATGGGTCCCGAGGACCGGAGTTGAGAACCACTGCTCTAGAGGAATCTCATTACGAGAGATGTTGGGGGGAAAATATACAGGCTAGATTGCAGCCACAAGGAGAGACCTGAGCATATGCCCCCTGCGCCTTGGGGTTTGGAAACAAGGCCAGACATACCCAACATTTGTGATTGCTATGGGTAGTGAAGAGGTCTGTCTGTGGTAGGCCCCTATGGACCAGCTCAAAGAAAGACCTGGGACGTAGACCCACTTGTTGTGCTCTGGGAAGCTTGCATAATAGTCGGTCTGCCTATGTCTTCAAAAGTCTGCTGGGAGGTAAACTGCTTCCTGGGCTTTCTGGGTTTCACCTCTTTAAATAGCATACTGCTGATAGGGAGAGTTCCTCCATGGAGCTGAATATAGGTAACTGCTGCCCTGTTGCTCAACTGCAAGCAGACTGGTCTTCAATTGATTCTGTGTAGCAAGGCCAAAGTGCTAAAAAGGCTGTTTGAACTTCCAGCACATTCAAGACTACCCTCCTTGTCTGGAAATGTCCATTTGCCTTGACCGACAGTCCCTCAAAGTGTGCCTCCCTTGCCGACATGATTCATAACAATGATCCAGTGTAATGGTTCAAAAGGGCCGTGACTTCCTCAAGGTCTTTCCATCACTGTGGACCGCTACTCATACTGAGTGACACTGCTCTCAACTGTGCTCGATCCTGGTTCCTCCCTTGCGCTAAGAATCCTAGTTGAAACTTGCGCAGGTGCCCATGGAATCATCAGTATGCATGAAGACGTTGAGCCCAGAAGACTGAGGCACTGAGAAGTCATCAAACAAGTGAAGGTAGCTGTCCTCAGAATTCTCTTTCTGACTGTCACTGCTTTCTCTGATGTAAGTAAAACAGAGGAACTAGCAGAGCACCCCCAACTACACTGACTGTTGGGTTGGATAAAGTCAGCTTCTCTTTCCCCTATTTTTTTTTTGAAGTTGATAACCCAGCCATATCTCTGCAGGGTATGTATGAGGACCTCTTGGTGCGACAGCAATTGTTCCAGTCCCCTGGATAGAAGACGTACAGGTAGTGACAAACCCGGAGACCTTGTTCTCTGAGTGGAGCTGACACGGCACTGAGACTCTTGCCAACATTCGCAGAGATATTTATTATTTATAGGCCACAAGGTAGACTGTGAAAGTGGAGATGCGTCTAATCGATCACCAAACTTACTTATTTTGGAAAGAAAAGGAATTTTGGGATGTGAGGATAGGCATCCTGACAATCCAGCAGTAGCATCCAGCTGACTGCTTGTACTGTTTTAATGGACTCCATCTTAAAGATCTCTAAGAGGGCCAACAAGGTTTAACCTCTTTCAATCCACAACTGGATACTAGCCTCCGTCCCCTGTGAACTACAAACAGGGTTGGGTAGAAAACCTGCAATCTTTCCTGTGAATAGGACCGGGACAATGACTCCCTGAGTCTAAAGTGTCTGTAAGTATTGTAGCAGCCCACCCACTTTTGCGGTGGATTTGGCAGAGAAATGGTCTGGAGGAGAAGCGGTGAGGAATCCCTGAAGTGACCATGAGTGCCTAATACCTTCCTCCAAGGATCTGTACAACATGCTGTCCAGAAACCCATAAAGCGTGCCCTCTGGCTCCTACCTCAAGAGTCTGGGCATGCGTTCGTCAAAAGGGCTTAGTGGGTACTTGTGGTACACCCAAGGATTTTCACTTATGGGCCTTGTGAAAGGTTACCTGAGTTCCCTTACATCCTGTACCTGGGACCCTGGCCTGACAGCTGGCCCTAGGCTCCCTGGGCCTAGAGAAGCGGAACCTGCCAGGAGAAACATTTTCTTTTCCTTTTGCTTCCGGTCTTATGGGAGCAGATCAGACTTACCTCTTGTCACTTATGATATGGCTGTCTCCAGTTTCCTACCAGAGATCTTCTGCCATAAAGTGACTTACACCAATCTTGTTCTTAGGAAGGAAGACACCATCCAGGGTCTCAACCATAGGGCCCCCTAGCCGTGACCGAGTATAGCATCGCTATGGCCAGGCACCTGGTTGAGATTATTGCTGCTTCTGCAATAAAGTTCACAGACACATTCATCAATGCCCCCTATCAGTGCCCATCAGTGCTGTCTATCAGTGCCCATTAATGCAGCTTATCAGTGCCCATCAGTGCCGCCTATCAGTGTTCATCAATGCCGCCTATCCGTGCCCATCAGTGCCACCTATCAGTGCTCGTCAATGCTGTCTATCAGTGCTTATCAATCCTGTCAATCAATGCCCATCAGTGCTGTCTATCAGTGCCACTTATCAGTGCTCATCAATGCCCCTTATCAGTGCCCATCAGCAGGACTCTGAGCTAAGAGCACCCCTCTCATATACAGCTCAGAGCTGCACTGACAGTTCCCCCGCACAGACTGGAGAGCAGAGAGCCGATTTGCTCCTTCTCCTCCCGCCCCTCTCCACCTGTATGCACTGCGGGAATTGTAAATCTAAGCAGCTGAATGCTCTCAGCTCAGAGTCCTGCAGCAAGCAACCCCTATCCCCCTTCACAGCTCTCACCCACTCGGTGACTCCGATTCAGCGGACTTCTCACTCTTGGGAGCAGAGGGTTGCTTGGCATGCCTGATGTCAAGGTATGTTCCAGAGCAACTCAGTGTGGAGGTGGAAGATTGGGGCCTGGGGGCAGCAGAGGGAAGCTGAATAGGAGGGGCGATGGGGTGGTAACATATAGAGGAATTGATCTCTGCCCGCAACCTCTGAATGCCTATGGGAGGGAAAAGAGGAGAATCAGGCATTTAGCGGCTGCAGAAGGCAGGGATTGATTCCGCTATATGCCGCTCCTCTTATTCAGCTGTACAGGGGGGGGGCAGCCCCCTGGAGCATACGGCCGGGTTGCAAGTGCAACCCTTGCGACCCCTGTAGCTACGCCCTTGATAAGGGGCAAAATGTTATTTATCTCTCTGGAGACCATAACTCTCTTAATACAAGAAAGGATTTTGTTTGCTTTGGTAACTGCAGCTTGGCATTGCATGCTATTATTAAGCTTATGATCTACCAAAACACCCAGATTCTTATCAACATTAAACCTCATTTGCCACATAGTTGCCCAATGAAACAGTGCATTTTGTCAGCTTGTAAATTGGAGATATACTGTAAGGTTGTTATTCCACTGCATAGCTTGGTGTCATCTGCAAAGACCGAAATGAAACTTTTAATCCCAGACCCTATATTATTTATAAAGATAATAAAAAGTAAGGGTCCCAACACTGAACCTTGAGGTACACCACTAATAACCTTAGATCATCAGAGTAAGAATCATTAACCACTACTCTCTGAATTCTATCTTTTAGCCAGTTTTCTATCCATTTACTAACTAATTTTTCCAAGCCTGTAGACTTAACCTCATGTATTAGGAACTGTGTCAATTGTTTTTGCAAAGTTCAAGTATACCACGTTCACAGCCATTCCTTTGTGTAAGGCTTTACTTACCTCCTTATAAAAAGATATCACATTTTTCTGACAACTTCTGTCTTTCAGGAATCTATGCTGTCTGTTGCTTAAAATATTTTTAATCTATATGGTCTATTATTAACCACTTGCCGGCCAGCCACTGTCGTCGTTATACGGCAGCTGGTCGGCTCTCATGCGCGAATTGCCGCTATGGTACGTCGGTTCGCGAAGGCGCAATTGTGGGCGAAAGCTTTTGTGCACGCTGCGTGAGCGTGCCTGCGGGTCGGGCGGACGCAATGTCCACCGGCGACCTGCGATCGCCTTCTACAGAGGGAGAACGGGGATCTGCCAATGTAAACAGGGCAGTTCCCCATTCTGTCAGGGGACATGACAATGATCCACTGTTCCCAGTGATCAGGAACAGTTAGATCTGTCATGTCCTTGCCAGCCCAGCCCCCACACAGTTAGAACACGCCTAGGGAACACAGTTAACCCTTTGATCGCCCCCTAGAGTTTGTCTGGCTTCCCTGCCAGTGACATTTATACAGTAATCAGCATAAAATAAAAACTGCAGAGGTGATCAAATACCACCAAAAGAAAGCTCTATTTGTGGAAAAAAAAGGACGTCAATTTTGTTTGGGTACAACATCGTACAACTGCGGAGTTGTCAGTTAAAGCGACGCAGTGCTGAATTGCAAAAAGTGCTCTGATCAGGAAGTGGCGAAATCCTTCTGGGGCTGAAGTTGTTAAAGCGGTAGTAAACCCACGAGAAGAGGAGAAAAAACAAAAATAACCTGCAAGACAACAGCATAATGTGTTAGTATGCATCGCATACTAGCACATTATGAAATACTTACCTTAGAACGAGGCCCCCGATGCCTGAGTCCGCCAGCGCTAAGGACACTGACATGATGGTCCTCTTCTTTCTTCCGGGTACGCGGCTGCGGCGATTTGAGTGGCCGGAGCCACGTGACGTCACTCCCGCGCGTGTGCATGGGAGCTCTTCGTTCCGGCAGCCAGCTCTGATTTTCTGTCCGCCTCCGCCAGATCATTAGAGTGCATGCTCCACTGACATCGGCGGCTGCATGCAGGGCGAATATCTCCTAAACCGTGTAGGTTTAGGAGATATTCATTTTACCTACAGGTAAGCTTTATTATAGGCATACCTGTAGGTAAAAACAGCTTTGGGGGTTTACTACCGCTTTAACTCTCCAGTATCTTCACAACTACAGAAGTTAAACAAAAAGGTCTATAGTTACTTGGGAAAGACTTTGATTCCTTTTTAAATATAGGCACCACGTTCTCCTAACACCAACCCAGTTGTACTATTCCAATCATTAAAGAGTCCCTGAAATTAGAAACAATGGCTTGGAAATGACAGAGCTCAATTCTTTAAGGATCCGTGGGTGTATGCCATGCCATGCCATCTGGTCCAGGTTTAGTAACTAGATCTGAAACAGAGACATGCAGATAGAGCATTCGCAGACACTCAGAGCTCACTCATACGGATGCAATGTGTTTCATCACATTAGCACTGCCACATTTGTTATGCAACCCAGAGGGGATGGCAAGCCATGGACTGGACACTGTGTGAACTGGAGCAGGAAGTTGTCATGCCCCCTTTTGGAATAAGGGCCAGCAAGCTGCAGCAACACATGGACACAGGAGAATGGATCAGTAATGACACTACAAACATCATTACAAGATAAGGCAAACAAACACGGTATACAACTACACTAAAGCCTAGTTAAAGAGGAAGTAAACATCCTCTGATGACATTTACCTATACAGTTGTGTTCATAAGTTTATATACCCTGGTAGAATTTATGATTTCTTGGCCATTTTTCTGAGAATATGAATGAGAACACAAAAACTTTTCTTTCACTCATGGTTAGTGTTTGGCTGAAGCCATTTATTATCAATCAACTGTGTTTACTCTTTTTAAATCATAATGACAACAGAAACTACCCAAATGACCCTGATCAAAAGTTTACATACCCCAGTTTAATACCATGTATTGCCCCATTTAACATCAATGACAGCTTGAAGTCTTTTGTGGCATTTGTAGATGAGGCTCTTTATCTTCTCAGATGGTAAAGCTGCACATTTCTCTTGGCAAAAAGCCTCCAGTTCCTGGAAATACTTGGACTGCCTTGCATGAACTGCATGTTTGAGATCTCCCCAGAGTGGCTCAATGATATTGAGGTGAGGAGACTGAGATGGCCACTCCAGAAGCTTCACTTTATTCTGCTGTAGCCAATGACAGGTCAACTTGGCCTTTTGTTTTGGATCATTGTCATGTTGGAATGTCCCATGCGCAGCTTCCTGGCTGATGAATGCAAATGTTCCTCCAGCATTATTTGATAACATACTGCATTCATTTTGCCATCAATTTTGACCAAATTTCCTGTGCCTTTGTAGCTCACACATCCCCAAACATCAGCGATCCACCTCCATGTTTCACAGTAGGAATGGTGTACTTTTCATCATAGGCCTTGTTGACTCCTCTCCAAATGTAGAGTTTATGATTGTGGCCAAAAAGCTCAATTTTGGTCTCATCACTCCAAATGACTTTGTGCCAGAAGGTTTGAGGCTTGTCTCTGTGCTGTTTGGCGTATTGTAATCGGGATACTTTGTGGCATTTGCATAGTAATGGCTTTCTTCTGGCGACTCGACCATGCAGCCCATCTTTCTTCAAGTGCCTCCTTATTGTGCATCTTGAAACAGCCACACAACATGTTTTCAGAGAGTCCTGTATTTCACCTGAAGTTATTTGTGGGTTTTTCTTTGAATGCCGAACAATTTTCCTGGCAGTTGTGGATGAAATTTTAGTTGGTCTACCTGACCGTGGCTTGGTTTCAACAGAACCCCTCATTTTCCACTTCTTGATTAGAGTTTCAACACTGATGATTGGCATTCTCAATTCCTTGGATATCTTTTTATATCCCTTTCCTGTTTTATACAGTTCAGCTACCTTTTCCCGCAGATCCTTTGACAATTCTTTTGCTTTCCCCATGACTCAGAATCCAGAATCATCAGTGCAGCACTGGATGAAAGATGCAAGGGTCTGTCAGGAGTCCAGAAACTCATTGACCTTTTATACACACACACTAATTACATGCAAATAGATCACAAGTGAGGATGGTTACCTTTAATAGCCATTCAAACCCCTTTGTGTCAACTTGTGTGCATGTTATCAGGCCAAAATCACCAGGGTATGATCAGGGTCATTTGGGTAGTTTCTGTTGTCATTATGATTTAAAAAGAGTAAACACAGTTGATTGATAATAAATGGCTTCAGCCAAACACTAACCATGAGTGAAAGAAAGGTTTTTGTGCTATCATTCATATTCTTGAAAAATGGCCAAGAAATCATAAATTCTGCCAGGGTATGTAAACTTATGAGCACAACTGTAGGTATAGCTTACCTATAGGTAGTGAAAATATCTCCAAAATGTTTACCATTTAGGAGATATTTACATTACATGCAGCCAGGGACATCACTGGCGCATGTGCTATGACGGAACACCACTCCTTCCGAGCCCCGTGTCGTGAACGGTGGCTCCCATGCACATGCATGAGAGTGACATCATCGTGGCTCCGGCCAATCACAGTGCTGGAGCCCGCAAACCCAAAAGAATCTCCAGGGAAAATGTCAGCCGTCTCAACGGTGTGCGGGAGCCACTAGAACAACTTAGTTTTTCAGGGCACACCACAGCAGGGCTATGGTATGAACTGGCAACACAGAGAGCTAGATTAGCTTGCATTGCCTATGCACTGAAGCTTCGCTACCTGCACAGTCCCACCGCATCCGGAGTGAAGGGGACATAAAAATGAATACAATCTACTGTCTGAGGGGACAGCAGACAGTGGCATGTTAGATACTCAATGATACCATTTATACAATGGAGAAGCATTGGGCACGTGAGTCAGGTGCAATGGTATGGGGCCAAGATCCCAAGTACTCCTTGGCTTCTGTATAGATGATATACATGTGAATCATGTCACCCTACTATCAGCCACTGTTATATATACTGTAAGGTCCATGTGTGACTTTTATTTGCCATGATGCACTTACAGTGGAACATTGGATTACAAGCATAATCTGTTCCAGGAGAATGCTAGTAATCCAAAGCACTCGTATATCACAGCATGTTTACCCACAGGAAACAATGGAAACTCTGTTAACTCGTTCCACAGCCACTGCTTTTCTATGCAGTACAGGCGGTCCCCGGGTTACAAACAAGATAGGGACTGTAGGTTTGTTCTTAAGTTGAATTTGTTTGTAAGTCGGAACAGGTACATTTTTTAAGCCTTCTTTTTAGCTTCAGCCAAAAAAAATATTTTTAAGCTTTTTGGATTGCATAGGGAAGGGGTAACACCCCTGTAATGTTGGTTTTGCTGTCTAGATTTCACCTCACTTCCTGTCCCAATGATAATTGGATTTTGAAAATTTTGGGTTGTTGTGGAAACAAACCTTGGTGATAAAGCATCAGTGGAGACACCTTTTCCCATAATAACTCTTACAGGAGTGAATTTCCCTTTCTAGATGTAGATTTCCTGTCACTTCCTGTTGTCTTCCTCCGTTTGAAAGTAGGAGTCGTTTGTAAGTCAGATGTTTGTAACTAGGGGACCGCCTGTACTGTATATGGCCACAGTTCCAGGGGGGCGCCTGGTGTATGCAATACCGCATGTGGCCAGATTTGCGGGGGGGGGGCTGGTGAGCCTCTAAGACGTCGTGATCACTCGTCAATGCTCGGAAAGTGTTTACACTTTTGGTATTTCTGAGGAATTCCAAGAATTTCTGGCCGCCTCTGAGGCTCACCTGCACCCCCAAAAACCTGGCCACATGCGCTATTGCATGCAAAAAGGCAGGTTTTTGCTCGTATTGCAAAACTCTCGTTAACCACGTTACTCGCAATCCGAGGTTCCACTGTATTTCAAAGATCCAGTCTTTCCAAATGACTTCTAACCACTCTGTATATCAGGATATGTCTCCATTGCTTTGAAAGTAAAATTTCAACTCATGTAATGCTAACTAATGATAAGGTATTTTAGCTAAAAATATAATTGTCATGAACAAGAAATATCAATTAGGATAAGATATGCATATTGAAAATGAATGTTATGTATAAATGGTTGAACTCTATATAAGGTGCGTTTGGATGAAATTCCATTATAAAAAACACACATAAAACGTACAGGGGTGAATGGGGCCTAATATTCATCATCAGTAATGTCTAGCTGTTTCCATAATTCCCAAAGATCTGTGATAGACCCTTTCAAACAGAAGATTGATGTGGACCAGATTTTGTTTTCTAACAAACAAAGCGTTCAAGAACAAAGGCAGACACGGTTAAATAACGGTCTACATATTAAAATAACTTCTGAAATGTGTGTTTTATCTGGCCTTCTTTTATTAAACAAAAGATATACGCAATAAATCAAGACTTGTGGAAAAAGAAAAGGTTACTGTGATGAATATTTTGTTTCAGTTTGAATGAAGTGAGATGCTCTAGTCTAGTGGATGAAGTGAGGTTTCCCACTCAGATCCAATGCCAAGTCTCACACTTCTTACTGGTTAGCCTTTTGGATACAGTCCAGAATACATTTATCCACCACATTTCACATCTGTAGCCTGCTTTGTCTTATTTGCCAACTGATACTTTTTTTTTTTTTTTAATTTTACACGAATGATTACAAACTAGAACTGTGAGAGCTAAAGAAACAAACTGAAGTATATTAAACTTTAACTAAGTAAAATAGGAATAATTAAAATAGTGGCATGCAAATTATGGCCAGAATAAAGAGAATAATGTGAACATTGGAAACAAGAGTCATGGTTTTCACAAATGTGATCAGACCCTATCAGGTCGCAGCATCTGGTTTATTGTTTGTCATTTATTGTATCTGGTATAGCCTCTGTTTGTGTGTTTATCCTAGCTAGGTACTCCCAGCTTCCCCTTCAAGGGGTTAGGTTTAGGTTTACCAGGGTGGATAAAAAAAAAAAAAAAAAATCAGATTATTTTTATATAAAGTGGTTGCCAAGTCAATTAAAAAAAACACCTGCAAGAGAAAGGTATAATGAGCTAGTATGCATCACATACTAGCTCATTATGAAATGCTTAACTTAGATCATCGCTGTAGCAGTGGTCCCCGAGCACAGCTGTGAACGGCCACATGCTGTTTCCGTCGTCTTCCAGGATCCGACCAATCACAGCGCAGACTCCAGCGATGTGATTGGTAGGAGCCGCGCTGACATCACTCATGCACATGGGAGCCGTAATTTATGGCTCACGATGACGTCGGCACATGCAAATACAGGGAGTATATCCTAAATAGTGCAAGTTTAGGACATATTCCCGAGAGCTACAGGTAAGCCTGAATATAGGCTTAACTGTAGTTTAGTGTGGTTGTCATGACTTGACAACCACTTTAAATCAGATTTTTTTTTTTTTTATTTAAATCTGATTTTTGTTAATTTTTGTCAACCTTATTTTAATGATATGCTTTTGGAATAAAAATCTATCTAAAGAGAGTTTTCATTTTAAGATGCATTAATAATTTAGTTTATTCAGCATGAAATGGAGCTTAGTTATGTACCACGAGGCTGTATATTCTGCAATATTTACATTTTTGGTAAACTCATTCGATGAATCCAAGCTCTGCAAGCTGAGATAACATGTACTGCATTGATGCATTTACACATTTTTTTTTAAATATATTTAACCACTTGCCGACCGTCAATCGGCAATTGACGGCGGCAAAGTGGCTCTGTAACGCGGATCGCCGTCATCTGACAGCGGCCGCGTGATCGCGCCTAGTGGGCGCGCCCGCGCGCTCACTGTGTCCGGGGAGGGCCGGGGAGCGGGTGCGGCGGCTTCGATTGCCGCCGGCTACCCGCAATGGCCCCCCCGGAGCAAAGGAGCGGAGGTCCGTGTAAGTAAACACGGACCTCCGCTCTGTGAAGGGGGAAGGGCTGTGATCACAGCCTTCCTGTACATGAAGGCTGTGACCACTTCCCTTCCCCTGTTAGGGCAGTCCCCCCACAGTTAGAACACGCCCAGGGAACATATTTAACCCTTAGAGCGCCCCCTGCAGGTTAACCCCTTCACTGCCAATGACATTTACACAGTAATCAGTGCATTTTTATAGCACTGATCGCTGTATAAATGCCAATGGTCCCAAAAAAGTGTGAAAATGTTCCGACATGTCCGCTGAAATATCGCAGTACCGCAAAAAATCGCAGATCGCCGATATTATTAGTAAAAAATAAAAAAAAATAAAAACCCCAAAAATGAATTCTCATCATCCGTAAGCGCAACCACTTTTGC
>BLSH010281356.1:333995-358130 GCA_018402905.1 Glandirana rugosa | reverse complement strand
TTTTTGGGTGTTTATTAAAGTCCACTTTACGTCCTGAGAGACTTTTGTACACAACACCGACAAAGTTCTACGTGTTATTCCTCCGTGAACTTCTTTCTACCCGACGTACCAGCTCAGCGGTCTTCTTTCAGTAATGATGCGTTTACGGTGTTTCATAGAGCTAATGTTATGCGGTTTGTCGTGTCTCTGTTCGGAGTTTGGAAGACCGTGTTTCAGTAAACCTCACTACTCTGGTTTTAATACGAAAAACCGGTGTTAGTATTTGAGATGTAAACCTCTCCTCAGTTGTTCCGGATACTACTTTTCATTTGACCAAATTTCCTGTGCCTTTGTAGCTCACACATCCCCAAACATCAGCGATCCACCTCCATGTTTCACAGTAGGAATGGTGTACTTTTCATCATAGGCCTTGTTGACTCCTCTCCAAATGTAGAGTTTATGATTGTGGCCAAAAAGCATAATTTTGGTCTCATCACTCCAAATGACTTTGTGCCAGAAGGTTTGAGGCTTGTCTCTGTGCTGTTTGGCGTATTGTAATCGAGATACTTTGTGGCATTTGCGTAGTAATGACTTTCTTCTGGCGACTCGACCATGCAGCCCATCTTTCTTCAAGTGCCTCCTTATTGTGCATCTTGAAACAGCCACAACACATGTTTTCAGAGAGTCCTGCATTTCACCTGAAATTATTTGTGGGTTTTTCTTTGCATCCCAAACAATTTTCCTTGCAGTTGTGGATGAAATTTTAGTTGGTCTACCTGACCGTGGCTTGGTTTCAACAGAACCCCTCATTTTCCACTTCTTGATTAGAGTTTCAACACTGATGATTGGCATTCTCAATTCCTTGGATATCTTTTTATATCCCTTTCCTGTTTTATACAGTTCAGCTACCTTTTCCTGCAGATCCTTTAACAATTCTTTTGCTTTCCCCATGACTCAGAATCCAGAATCATCAGTGCAGCACTGGATGAAAGATGCAAGGGTCTGTCAGGAGTCCAGAACACACACACTAATTACATGCAAACAGATGACAAGTGAGGATGGTTACCTTTAATAGCCATTCAAACCCCTTTGTGTCAACTTGTGTGCATGTTATCAGGCCAAAATCACCAGGGTATGATCAGGGTCATTTGGGTAGTTTCTGTTGTCATTATGATTTAAAAAGAGTAAACACAGTTGATTGATAATAAATGGCTTCAGCCAAACACTAACCATGAGTGAAAGAAAGGTTTTTGTGCTATCATTCATATTCTTGAAAAATGGCCAAGAAATCATAAATTCTGCCAGGGTATGTAAACTTATGAGCACAACTGTAGGTAAGCCTGTAACAAGGCTTACCTAGAGGTAGTGAAAATATCTCCAAAACGTTTACCATTTAGGAGATATTTACATTACATGCAGCCAGGGACATCACTGGCGCACGTGCTATGATGGAACGCCACTCCTTCCGAGCCCCGTGTCGTGAACGGTGGCTCCCATGCACATGCATGAGAGTGACATCATCATGGCTCTGGCCAATCACAGCGCCGGAGCCCGCAAACCCAAAAGAATCTCCAGGGAAAATGTCAGCCATCTCAACGGTGTGCGGGAGCCACTGGAACAGCTTCGTTTTTCAGGGCACACCACAGCAGGGCTATGGTATGAACTGCCAACACAGAGAGCTAGATTATCTTGCATTGCCTATGCACTGAAGCTTCGCTACCTGCACAGTCCCACCGCATCCGGAGTGAAGGGGCCATAAAAATGAATACAATCTACTGTCTGAGGGGACAGCAGACAGTGGCATGTTAGATACTCAATTATACCATTTATACAATGGAGAAGCATTGTGCACGTGAGCCAGGTGCAATGGTATGGGGCCAAGATCCCAAGTACTCCTTGGTTTCTGTATAGATGATATACATGTGAACCATGTCACCCTACTATCAGCCACTGTTATATATACTGTAAGGTCCATGTGAGACTTTTATTTGCCATGATGCACTTACAGTGGAACATTGGATTACAAGCATAATCTGTTCCAGGAGAATGCTTGTAATTCAAAGCACTCGTATATCACACCATATTTACCCACAGGAAACAATGGAAACTCTGTTAACTCGTTCCACAGCCACTGCTTTTCTATGCAGTACAGGCGGTCCCAGGGTTACAAACAAGATAGGGTCTGTAGGTTTGTTCTTAAGTTGAATTTGTTTGTAAGTCGGAACAGGTACATTTTTTAAGTGTAGCTTCAGCCCAAAAAAATATTTTTAAGCTTTTTGGATTGCATAGGGAAGGGGTAACACCCCTGTAATGTTGGTTTTGCTGTCTATGTTTCTGTTCAGAAGATTTCACCTCACTTCCTGTCCCAATGATAATTGGATTATGGAAATTTTGGGTTGTTGTGGAAACAAGGATTGGTGATAAAGCTCCAGTGGAGACACCTTTTCCCCATAGTAACTCTTACAGGAGTGAATTTCCCTTCCTAGGGGGAGATTTCCTGTCACTTCCTGTTGTCTCCCTCCGTTTGTAAGTAGGAGTCGTTTGTAAGTCAGATGTTTGTAACTAGGGGACCGCCTGTACTGTATATGGCCACAGTTCCAGGGGGACGCCTGGTACTGCATGTGGCCAGATTTGCGGGGGGGGGGGGGGCTGGTGAGCCTCTAAGACGTTGGGATCACTCGTCAATGCTCGGAAAGTGTTTACACTTTTGGTATTTCCGAGGAGGCTCACCTGCACCCCCAAAAACCTGGCCACATGCGCTATTGCATGCAAAAAGGCAGATTTTTACTCGTTATGCGAGACACCACTCGCAAACCGAGTCAGAATTATTTTAAAAAAACTGCTCGTATTGCAAAACTCTAGTTAACCACGTTACTCGCAATCCGAGGTTCCACTGTATTTCAAAGATCCAGTCTTTTCAAATGACTTCTAACCACTCTGTATATCAGGATATGTCTCCATTGCTTTGAAAGTAGAATTTCAACTCATGTAATGCTAACTAATGATAAGGTATTTTAGCTGAAAATATAATTGTCATGAACAAGAAATATCAATTAGGATAAGATATGCATATTGAAAATGAATGTTATGTATAAATGGTTGAACTCTATATAAGGTGTGTTTGGATGAAATTCCATTATAAAATACACATAAAACGTACAGGGGTGAATGGGGCCTAATATTCATCATCAGTAATGTCTAGCTGTTTCCATAATTGCCAAAGATCTGTGATAGACCCTTTCAAACAGAAGACTGATGTGGACCAGATTTTGTTTTCTAACAAACAAAGCATTCAAGAACAAAGGCAGACACGGGTAAATAACGGTCTACATATTATAATAACTTCTGAAATGTGTGTTTTATCTGGCCTTCTTTTATTAAACAAAAGATATACGCAATAAATCAAGACTTGTGGAAAAAGAAAAGGTTACTGTGATGAATATTTTGTTTCAGTTTGAATGAAGTGAGATGCTCTAGTCTAGTGGATGAAGTGAGGTTTCCCACTCAGATCCAATGCCAAGTCTCACACTTCTTACTGGTTAGCCTTTTGGATACAGTCCAGAATATATTTATCCACCACATTTCACATCTGTAGCCTGCTTTGTCTTATTTGCCAACTGATGTTTTTTTTTTTTTTTTTAATTTTACACGAATGATTAGAAACTAGAACTGTGAGAGCTAAAGAAACAAACTATATTAAACTTTAACTAAGTAAAATAGGAATAATTAAAATAGTGGCATGCAAAATATGGCCAGAATAAAGAGAATAATGTGAACACTGGAAACAAGAGTCATGGTTTTCACAAATGTGATCAGACCCTATCAGGTCGCAGCAGCTGGTTTATTGTTTGTCATTTATTGTATCTGGTATAGCCTCTGTTTATGTGTTTATCCTAGCTAGGTACTCCCAGCTTCCCCTTCAAGGGGTTAGGTTTAGGTTTACCAGGGTGGATAAAAATCAATGATTTTTTTTTTTTAACAATAAAAAAAATCTGATTATTTTTATATAAAGTGGTTGCCAAGTCAATTAAAAAAAAACACCTGCAAGAGAAAGGCATAATGAGCTAGTATGCATCACATACTAGCTCATTATGAAATGCTTACCTTAGATCATCGCTGTAGCAGCGGTCCCCGAGCACAGCTGTGACCGGCCACATGCTGTTTCCGTCGTCTTCCAGGATCCGACCAATCACAGCGCAGACTCCAGCGCTGTGATTGGTAGGAGCCGCACTGACATCACTCATGCACATGGGAGCCGTCATTTATGGCTCACGATGACGTCGGCACATGCAAATACAGGGAGTATATCCTAAACAGTGCAAGTTTAGGACATATTCCCGAGAGCTACAGGTAAGCCTGAATATAGGCTTACCTGTAGTTTAGTGTGGTTGTCATGACTTGACAACCACTTTAAATCAGATTTTTTTTTTTTATTTAAATCTGATTTTTGTTAATTTTTGTCAACCATATTATAATGATATGTTTTTGGAATAAAAATCTAAAGAGAGTTTTCATTTTAAGATGCATTAATAATTTAGTTTATTCAGCATGAAATGGAGCTTAGTTATGTACCATGAGGCTGTATATTCTGCAATATTTACATTTTTGGTAAACTCATTCAATGAATCCAAGCTCTGCAAGCTGAGATAACATGTACTGCATTGATGCATTCACACATTTTTTTTTATATCTTTTATTTTTCAATTTTGTTTTCAATACATTCATTTAAACCAAAATACATTATTGAAAGAAAAAAAACAAAAAAAAAACATAAAACCACACAAACCCTTTCATTCCATTCTATCCAACACATACAGTCAATCCTACATTCTATCTTCGGTTGTCCTCTCCTTTCACACGAAGCCACATCTTGAGCCCTATTGATATACACAGAAGTTCTTACCTCTATTCCCCTTCCCTCCGATTGTTTCCACAAGGAACCATCAATTATTCAGATACGGTGGTTACGTTGTTTAACCAGCAACCCCATACTTTATCAAACTTATTTAATGCTCCTCTACTAATAAACGTTGCTTTATATAAGGGAAGATCCCTATTTACCAAAGCTTTCCATTGTGTCACTATTGTGGGAGTGGATTTTTTCCATGATAGAATTATCAGTTTCCTCACGTAATAAAGTAACGTTGTTAATAGAATTCTTGTCATTTTTATAGGTACTAACAGATCTATCAAACCTAGCAGACACATTTTAACTGTAGGATGTATACTTACAGCTACTACCTCCTCAATACACTCTATGACCCCTCTCCACAAATTCTGTGCACTAGAACAATTCCAGAAAATGTGAAGGAAGCCAACTTTGGGGCAAGCACATCTCCAACATGATGCAGACTGACTCGGGTACATTTTTGCAAGCTTAGCATTCACACAATTACAATAACCATGAGATAAAACAAAGTTCAGGATTATTCCTTTATCCCATTGTTTTGCAAATCCATGTACACTACAAACTGTATGATTGAATTGCTTCTGCTATTGCTGTTTTACTAACCTGACAGCTTATTATTCTAAATAGGAAACCTTCATTTTGTTTGCAAATATTAAAGATTCTAACTACCAGCAAGAATAAGTCCTTACCTTTAAAGAGCACTGGTCATTTCAGATCCATCATGGCAGTGCCTGTTAGCGGGCATCCATTCACCTGCTGCTGCCACGTCCCTCACCTTGTTGTGTCACTGCTGCATCTTACACGGACCTGTTTACTTACACAGACCTCCGTTCTTTCACTGCGGGGGGGACATTGCGGGTATCCGGCGGCGATCTAGTCCACCCTACCGGTCTCCTGCCCCCCCGAACACAATGAGTGCGCAAGCGTGCCTCCGGAGGCGCGCGTGCTCACAGTGAGAGATATCGCAGCCTCCGTCATATCACAGCGGTTTGCGATATCGAGCCACTCTGTCGCCGTCAGACTGTGGTCGGCAAGTGGTTATAAACACAAAAAAAAGTGCAAAAACGCCACTAATAAAAGCTGAAAAAATCACTGATAAGCTACTGACGTTTTTAGGGCGTTTTTTAAACTTCCTGTGTGCATGAAGCCTTAGGCCAAAAAGTTCAATTTTGGCCTCATCTGACCAGAGTACCTTCTGCCACTTTCTTGCTGTGCCCCCACATGACTTCTTGCAAACTGCAAACAGGACTGCTTATGGCTTTCTTTCAGCGAAGACTTTCTTCTTGCCACTCTTTCATAAAGGCCAGATTTGTGGAGTGCACGACTAATACAGTTGTGCTCATAGGTTTACATACCCTGGCAGAATTTATGGTTTCTTGGCCATTTTTCAATGAGAATATGAATGAGAACACACAAACATTTCTTTCACTCATGGTCAGTGTTTGGATGAAGCCATTTATTATTAATCAACTGTGTTTACTCTTTTTAAATCATAATGACAACAGAAACTACCCAAATGACCCTGATCAAAAGTTTACATACGACAGTTCTTAATACCGTGTATAGCCCCCTTTAACATCAATGACAGCTTGAAGTCTTTTGTGGTATTTGTGGATGAGGCTCTTTATCTTCTCAGATGATAAAGCTGCCCATTCCTCTTGGCAAAAAGCCTCCAGTTCCTGGAAATTCTTGGGCTGTCTTACATGAACTGCACATTTGAGATCTCCCCAGAGTGGCTCAATGATATTAAGGGCAGGAGACTGAGATGGCCACTCCAGAACCTTCACTTTGTTGTAGCCAATGACAGGTCGACTTGGCCTTGTGTGTTGGATCATTGTCATGTTGGAATGTCCAATTACGTTCCATGCGCAGCTTCCTGGCTGATGAATGCAAATGTTCCTCCAGTATTTTTTGATAACATACTGCATTCATCTTGCCATTTGCCAATTTTGATCAAATTTCCTGTGCCTTTGTAATTCACACATCCCCAAAACATCAGCGATCCACCTCCGTGTTTCACAGGCCTTGTTGACTCCTCTCCAAATGTAGAGTTTATGATTGTGGCCAAAAAGCTCAATTTTGGTCTCATCACTCCAAATGACTTTGGGCCAGAAGGTTTGAGGCTTGTCTCTGTGCTGTTTGGCGTATTGTAAGTGGGATACTTTGTGGCATTTGCATAGTATTGGCTTTCTTCTGGTGACTCGACCATGCAGCCCATCTTTCTTCAAGTGCCTCCTTATTGTGCATCTTGAAACAGCCACACCACATGTTTTCAGAGAGTCTTGAAGTTATTTGTGAGTTTTTCTTTGCATCCCGAATAACTTTCCTGGCAGTTGTGGCTGAAACTTTAGTTGGTCTACCGTACCGTGGTTTGGTTTCAACAGAACCCCTCATTTTCCACTTCTTGATTAGAGTTTCAGCACTGCTGATTGGCATTCTCAATTCCTTGGATATATTTTTATATCCCTTTCCTGTTTTATACAGTTCAACTACCTTTTCCTGCAGATCCTTTAACAATTATTTTGCTTTCCCCATGACTCAGAATCAAGAAACGTCACTGCAGCACTGGATGAAAGTTGCAAGGGTCTGTCAGAAGTCCAGAAACTCATTGACCTTTTATACACACACACTAATTACAAGCAAACAGATCACAGGTGAGGATGGTTACCTTTAATAGCCATTCAAACCCCTTTGCGTCAACTTGTGTGCATGTTATCAGGCCAAAATCACCAGGGTATGTAAACTTTTGATCAGGGTGATTTGGGTAGTTTCTGTTGTCAAAAGAGTAAACACAGTTGATTGATAATAAATGGCTTCAGCCAAAAATAACCATAAGTGAAAGAAATGGTTTTGTGTTATCATTCATATTCTCTGAAAAATGGGCAAGCACAAATTTTGCCAGGGTATATAAACTTATGAGCACAACTGTAGCTGTCCCGTGGACAGATTCTCCCTCCAGAGGCGCTCCTAGGCCCTCCTCCGCATCCAGTGACCCGTCAGGGAAAGCTCACCCGGGGTCACACGCGTGAGCGCACTCCCGTGTCCTGCTGTTTGCATGTATTCACACAAACAGCGGGACTCGGCCCTGCCCCCCCCCCCCCCGCATCACTGGACTTGATTGACAGCAGTGGGAGCCAATAGCTCCCCTGCTATCAATCCAGCCAATGGGGACCCGTGACACCGGCTGGAGCGGATTGCTCGTAGCCGCCGATGGAACGAACAGGCTCAGGTAAGTAAAAGGGGGGCTCGAGGGGCTCACTAATGAGAAAAGGTTTTCACCTTCATAGTATGCATTAAGGTGAAAAACAAGGAGACTTTACGACCGCTTTAAGGCCTCATACACACTGGTTTATTGTAAAATGCTGTTTCTCCTGACAGGAGAAAATCAGACTTAAACTCACCTAAGCTGCATTTTTTCAAACCAGTTTAGCAGATTTTAGCAGCATTTGGTGTTTGGGCGTTTATTTATTTAACTGGCCAGAACTTTATTTGCAGTGCTAAATGCGCCTAGCATTTAGGCGCGTTTAGATGCATTTAGTAGTGTCAAGCATTTTTTCTGCCAAAACTCTGCTGCTCCTGAACACACCAGCAGTGGGGTTTTGTTCCTGCCACTAAACGCTGCTAAAAACCCATGTGTGCATTTTACAGGCAGGAAAAAAATACCAGATGCCTCTAAAAGCAGCTGTAAAGATGTCCAATGTACATGAAGCCTAAAGCATATTTTTACTTTTGCAGTCAAATTTGAGAAAACCCCAATACATGTTTGTTATGAGTTCCTATTCACATAGCATGCCTAAAAAGTTTTTTCTAAATATTTCTTACCTTTCTCAGGAGAAGGTGTCATAACTGCCTGCAAGGTTTTTTTGAATAATGTAAGAGTGAGCCTGTCCCAAGTCTGTCCTCATTAACATACAATGCAAAAAGCCCCACCTCTACACCTTTATGAGGAGCATACAATATCTCACAAACGTGAGTAGACCCCTCACATTTTTGTAAATATTTTATTATATCTTTTCATGTGACAACACTGAAGAAATGACACTTTGCTACAATGTAACGTAGTGAGTGTACAGCTTGTATAACAGTGTAAATGTGCTGCCCCCTCAAAATAACTCAATACACAGCCATTAATGTCTAAACCAGTGGCAACAAAAGTGAATACACCCCTAAGTGAAAATGTCCAAATTGGGCCCAAAGTGTCAATATTTTTTGTGGCCACCATTTTTTCCAGTGCTGCCTTAACCCTCTTGGGCCTGAAGTTCACCAGAGCTTCACAGGTTGCCACTGGAGTCCTCTTCCACTCCTCCATGACGACATCACAGAGCTGGTGGATGTTAGAGACCTTGCGCTCTTGCACCTTCCGTTTGAGGATGCCCCTCAGATGCTCAATAGGGTTTAGGTCTAGAGCAGGGATATGCTATTAGCGGACCTCCAGCTGTTGCAGAACTACAAGTCCCATGAGGCATTGCAAGACTCTGTCAGCCATAAGCATGACACCCAGAGGCAGAGGCATGATAGGACTTGTAGTTTTGCAACAACTGGAGGTCCGCTAATTGCATATCCCTTGGTCTAGAGACATGCTTGGCCAGTCCATCACCTTTACCCTTAGCTTCTTTAGCAAGGCAGTGGTCGTCTTGGAGGTGTGTTTGGGGTCGTTATCATGTTGGAATACGGCCCTGCGGCCCAGTCTCAGAAGGGAGGGGATCATGTTCTGCTTCAGTATGTCACAGTACATGTTGACATTCATGGTTCCCTCAATGAACTGTAGCTCCCCAGTGCCGGCAGCACTCATGCAGCCCCAGACTATGATACTCCCACCACCATGCTTGACTGTAGACAAGACACACTTGTCTTTGTACTCCTCACCTGGTTGTTGCCACACAAGCTTGACACCATCTGAACTAAATAAGTTTATCTTGGTCTCATCAGACCACAGGACATGGTTCCAGTAATCCATATCCTTAGTCTGCTTGTCTTCAACAAACTGTTTGCGGGCTTTCTTGTGCATTATCTTTATAAGGGTCTTCCTTCTGGGACAACAGCCATGCAGACCAATTTGATGCAGTGTGCAGCGTATGGTCTGAGCACTGACAGGCTGACCCCACCCCCCACCCCTTCAACCTCTGCAGCAATGCTGGCAGCACTCATACGTCTATTTCCCAAAGACAACCTCTGGATATGACGCTGAGCATGTGCAATCAACTAATTTGGTCAACCATGGTGAGTCCTGTTCTGAGTGGAACCTGTCCTGGTTAACCGCTGTATGGTCTGGGCCACCTTGCTGCAGCTCAGTTTCAGGGTCTTGATAATCTTCTTATAGCCTAGGTTATCTTTATGTAGATCAACAATTCTTTTTTTTCAGATCCTCAGAGAGTTCCATGAGGTGCCATGTTGAACTTCCAGTGACCAGTATGAGAGAGGGAGAGCGATAACACCAAATTTAAAATGCCTGCTCCCCATTGTTGCCTGTGACCTTGTAACACTAACGAGTCACATGACACCGGGGAGGGAAAATGGCTAATTGGGCCCAATTTGGACATTTTCACTTAGGGGTGTACTCACTTTTGTTGCCAGTGGTTTAGACATTAATGGCTGTGTGTTGAGTTATTTTGAGAGGACAGCAAATTTACACTGTTATACAAGCTGTACACTCACTACTTTACATTGTAGCAAAGTGCCATTTCTTCAGTGTTGTCATATAAAAAAATAGAATAAAATATTTACAAAATGTGAGGGGTGTACTCACTTTTGTGAGATACTGTATATGATGTTTATGCTGAGTTTACAATCCTTTTGATTTTACACTTGTTTTCTTACCCTTAGGGTCTCAAAGGTCATCGAGATTGCATTACATCTTTTCTTTTTTCTTCGGTATCGTTATACCAAGCCAAGCTGCGGTTTCCAAATCAAGCAAAATCCTTTCTTGTATTAAGAGAGGTATAGACTCCAGAGAGAGAGATAATTTTGCCCCTGTACAAATCATTAGTAAGACCTCATCTGGAATATGCAGTTCAGTTTTGGGCACCAGTTCTCAAAAGGATATCGGGGAACTGGAGAAAGTGCAGAGAAGGGCAACCAAACTGATAAGAGGCATGGAGGAACTGAATGAGGAAAGAGCTGAATTTCTGCTCTGATGAAAAAAGGAGATTAAGAGGGGATATGATCAACATGTACAAATGCATAAGTGGTCCATATAGTGAACTTGGTGTTGAGTTATTTACTTTAAGGTCATCACAGAAGACAAGGGGGCACTCTTTATGTCTAGAGGAAAAAAGATTTCATCTCCAAATATGGAAACGTTTCTTCACAGTTAGAGCTGTGAAAATGTGGAATAGACTCCCTTCAGAGGTGGTTCTGGCCAGCTCAGTAGGTTGCTTTAAAAAAGGCCTGGATCTTTTTTTAATGTACATAACATAACTGGGTACTAACATTTACAGGAAAAGTTTATCCACGGAAAATCTGATTGCCTCTCGAGGAATCAGGAAGAAATATTTTTGCTATAGCAAATTGAATCATGCATTGCTGGGGTTTTTTGCCTTCCCCTGGATCAACTGTGGATGAAGGATTGTGCATATAGGATTGTATGGTTTTATACTGTATATATATATATATGTTTATTTTTTTTTTGGCTGAACTAGATGGACTTGTGTCTTTTTTCAACCTGACTAAATATTGCATACAGTGGCGGCCACTCATGCAGGGCGCATGGGCGCCGCCCCCCCATCCATGTGTCCGGCCCCTCTTTCTACATGCATGGCGTCGGACGCATGGATTTTAATGGGGTTTTTTTTTTGGAAGCACATGATTAGAGTCTGAGGCTCTAATTGGCTTCAAATAAAAGGGTCGGCACGGGGCACAGAGCACTGCTCCCTGACCCCCACCAAGTTGTGCGACATTAGCGAATTAATCCTGTTTTTCCCAGCCAATAAGCAGATCCTGAGACCCGATTGCCTGGAACTCCTAAGACCCCTTTGGCCGGATTCCTGGACTCCTGATTGGCCAGGAAGAGACCACTGGGACTCGGGGCCAGGACTCGGGGAGAGAGACTCAGGGATGAAGGTACGTGCGTGGCTGGCGGGGGACAGGCGAGCGAGCAAAGCAGTGCTTGACGGGGTGGGTAATGGCAATCGAGCGAGCGATGGGAGGGTTGGAGGGGGCTTTGGTGGTGGTGGGATGGACGGCTGGCTGGGGGGGGGCCACCCCCTTACCCCACTAAATTTGAGCACCAGCCACGACTGATATCAAATATTTGTAAAAAATTAGCACAAGGGACAGTATTTCCATTTAAACTGAAATATTGTGCTGGCTATCATTGACATCCTCTGTCCTCTGCCCCCTTCCCATACCCTGCAGCTGTAATCTTCTGGTGCTGAGGGGGGGGGGCTAATGGAGCCAAAGACCTGGTCACAGGAGCTCATCATGAGTGCCGATTATGTCTGCTTTTCCGTCCCACACCTAATTAGTACAACTATAGCTTACATGAATGATAAGTGATTTATGAATGGAGGAGGCAGACCTTTCATTTATCTTCCAGTTCTCCATTCATAGATAACTTTATATTCATGCAACTATGTCATTGTGCCTGGGCTGCTAGAATAGAGTAAAATTATCAATTAACACAGCCTTTAGTTTTCTTTCAAGTATATCACAGATTTTTTTGACTGTTATCAGCACTGAGCGCAGGCAACCAACAACTGTGCTAGTATAACTATAGTTGAAGACAATAATGTTCAGATTTTTACAAATGCCCATTGTTTGCTAGTACTTAACGTACAATAAACAAGACAAATTGTTTGACTACTCCAGACTGATGACAGGTGAAGTCTAATTGCTTGTTGTTATTACACTTTGTGCAAGATTACTGCTGTTTATACTGCTTTTATTGTATCTTTCCATTGATAAAAGCCCGCTGTTCTGCTAAAAGAGAGTGTGATCACTGACCAGATGAGCTCTATGCACTCTATGATGTTAAAAAAGAGCATTCTTCTGAAATGTTATCTGTGTCTCACAAAATATCTTTAATCCCTATGTATTTAAATGAGTAAAAGTGTATTTCCACTTTTGCAGCCAAATTGAGATAACACCTACTTTATACATTTGCTACATGTTCAATTTCGCAAAGCAAAACAAAAAATGCAGCTTTCCTTTATTAGATGTTATATTCTAAACCCTCCAGCAAGGAACAATTCTAGTTAGTTTTCTTTGTTTATGAGTAGGCTGGGCAGCTATGTTTGCCATAATTAACCTTGGCTATGCTGTACAGTGCTCTAGGTTGACAGCCTCATTTTTACAGAAGACATGTGAACCCTGTGATAGGCTAACAGCTCTTAAAATGTTAATGCTGCACAAAATTACAAATTAAGAAGGTGTGAGAGGGGAAGAAAATTAGTTAAATATAAATACTGTATAGTGGTTGTGTATCCAGGTGCTTGGCTAAGAATGGAGAGTAAGAGAGACCATGGCTGTAGCTGCTGCCCAGCGGTGCTGAACTGGTTAACAGCTGTTTCAGAAAGAGGAGAGAGCTGCTGAGCAGGAAGAGTTTAACAGGCTGAATCAGGCAGCACTTTACTGTGGGAACTGTAGTCTGTAGGAGAGACTCTGCCTTGGTTATCAAAAGCTTTTTAACTACATTCCCCAGAGAGGAGAATGCCAGGAGGAGGGGAAAGAGCAGCAATTTCCAGGCCACAGAGTGCACATCGCTGTCCAGCGAGCGCCATCACTGCTGCATATTGGTGGCCTGAGCAGGATCCGGAGTGCTGAACTTGGGGGTGCCAACAGACAAAGTAACCTGGGTGCAGAGCAGAGAGTGGTGGTGTGTAACCAAATGATGAGCTGCAGTCTTGCTGGAACTGGTGAGCTGCTGCTGTGGGAAATGACTATCTGCTACTGGAGAGACTGAGCCATTTAGGAACTGACCATACAGTCATCTAGTAGTCTTATTGCTGCCTGGAGAATTGACTGGGACTGTTTTCAGATGCACCAATGGTACAAATGGGCCCCAACGCTAGCTAGCTGAAGAGTTAGGACTAAAGAGTGCCCTTTACAGCTGCTACACAGAGACCCTCATCTATTGGTGATGCTAAGAGATACCTCCCGATGGACATTGTGCCATATTCTAGGCATTCTCCTAGAGTGAATTCCAGACTAGTTTTAGTATTATTATTCACATTGCAGTTAACTCTTATGTGCACAGTTTTTTGCTGACTTTGCTGATTTATGTCTTTAACTCTATTCTAAGTTACCTTGGCATAGTGATTATACTGTCTAGCAGAATGTGTCTGAACCTACATTTTGTATGCTCATTTATGCTCAAACCATTTGCTCCAACCCATACCAATACTTTGAGTTAATTTACCACTAAACAGTCTTGTGCCTGTTTCCTGGTATTAACTTACAGTCAAATTAAAAGTGCTTGCAATTGTTTTCATTCAACCAGGTATGCCAGAGGGGCTGAGGTTATTCAATGAGTCAAGGAAAAGAACAGAGGATCCAATTAACCAAGCGGCTCCTGTGGGGGTAGCACAACAGTTGTAAACTTCTGACATGAAAAATGAACAGTCTTTCATTGTGTGTACTTGCCTCAAGCACTGAATGTGATTTCTGTCTGCTACCTCCGCTATCTGCATAAGTCATCTCTGATAGTTGTGCCAACTCCAAGTGATGAGGAGGAACTCCAGTACATAGCCTATGATTGGCAGCCTCAGCTGTGCATATTTCCTTATGAGATTGTGTAGCGGGGTGTGTGTACATTCCCTCCACTCAGGGTCACAGATTACACTCAGCTCTCCTCTTTGAGCTTCTAAGCTCAGAAATGCTGTATAAATTCTGTACTTAGAACTGATGTAGATGAGACAGGGCTGCAGATACTGTACACAAGTTCAACTTAGGAGGATTTGTTTAATCTCATTTACCACCTAAGTTTAGTCACGTCACTGGGTATATGTAAGGGTTTACAACCACTTTAAAGTAAGCCAGTCAAGAGAAAAGTTAAAGGGAAATCTATACTAAACGTATTGTGCAGCTTGCAGTTACTGACCTCCTTCTAAAAGTACTAGTTGCCTGGCTGTCTCTGGATTCATTACTTCCTCACAGCAACACTTATCTGCTTACTTGTTGCTGCTCAGTGACTCAGATGACATTGAAAACACGCATCAACATACCAGCCAAGGAACTAGCATTTTCACAGAGAAGGGTTAGTAAAACAGCATCCATATT
Organism: Glandirana rugosa; assembly: GCA_018402905.1. Taxonomy (NCBI): domain Eukaryota; kingdom Metazoa; phylum Chordata; class Amphibia; order Anura; family Ranidae; genus Glandirana; species Glandirana rugosa. The sequence goes on along the minus strand of BLSH010281356.1, from coordinate 343,027 downwards.
TTCCTCAGAACAGGGTTCTTTGAAAAAATTGCTTCTCTGTCATCTGAGTGAAGGTCGCCACAGGAAATGGTAGTATTTATTAGCATTTAGTTACATCCTACTTGAGTTATATACATTCTATTTGGAAATTGGTCATAAAAATGTCAGTTTTACAGGATGTGCTGAACATGGAATTTCTATATTTGTTTTTCTTATAGTACTAGTGATCTACCATGCCACAACGTTTTCTGCTTGAACACTTCCTGGGAAATGCTGAGTCACACATTATATCCCACTCCCTTTCCCCATTCTGTTCTTTACTTCTCAGCGTCACGTACCATTTCCCTGTAGCTCTACACATCACATTTCATTATTATTGCTGCCTGCCTCCTTCCCTCCTCAGTCATATGATAGGATCTACCCTTCCTCAACATGCTTCTTCTATTTATTCCTGTTTACACTACATTCCATGACTATGCTACTCTGATTAACCCTCGCCATCTTTCTGCTGGGGCAGGCTGTTGCTCCCGAGCTTGCAAAATATTATCAGCTTTTCAATAAACAAGAAGGGAGGAAAAAATGTGCCTTTTGATGATTGAAAAATGTGTTTACTTTACAGAGTCCAAAGGCTATGTCCAAAGCCTACTGAGCTGCATTTCGGCTCAGTTTGAAATCCCCTGGCATTGTTCCACAAATCCAAAATATGCTGAGAACAGCAGTGTGGAGTTCAAGCATTAACTCTCTGTGTTTTGCCTGTACTGAATTCTGCTGTAAATTGTCCATGAGCGAAGGACAAGAATTTAAAAGAATAAAAAAATCTCATTCATTTTAATCTATTTTCCATGCATTTCCTCTTTTGCACATCATCAGATTTTATTTCTATGCCACCGATGACACTTATGCAATGTTAACCTTTTAACAAAGTACATGCTAAGAGTAGTCACCCACTTCAAGACTGTATAAAAATCCATCACCTCTGGAATTCTGGGTGCCAACCAAAGGAAGCCCAACCATACTCTATGAACACAATAGGAAAGAAGCAAGTCACACACGAATGAATTCAGATTACATCCAAAGTTATCAAACCCAGACATAAAACATTACAGCCATGTCTAAAACTACCCCTCTGTAATGTTTCACCCAATTAGGGCTTGATCACAGAGAGAACTCTATGATCAAGCCCATATTGGATAAATGTTAAAGTGAGGCAGTCCTATGCTGTGTCTTGTCTGGGTTTGATAAAGTTGGTTATCATGTCATTGGTGTACAACCCTCGCAGTGAAGTCCAGGATAGCTCTGGTAGCACAGGTGAACAGTTGGAGAGATCAATGGCCCAAAGACAAAGAGCCCCCCCACTGGGACTGAAGTACTCTGAAATCAGAAAGGTGCTCTCCACAGTAGCTGGGTTTTCAGGAGAAGCTGCATCCTATTAGTGTTAGGAAAAGATCCATACTTTCAGCTGTTTTGGGCGCTTGTGTGCATGCCTGTACGCGTTCGCACACACGCCTGTGTCTGAGTTCTGGTGCTGGAGTGCTGATATGGCCTGGAATGAGGCAGCGCTCTGCCATCAGTTCAGACTGGGCCTCTCCAATCCATTGAAGGATGAGTTGGCTTGTGTGGGTGTTCCCCGGTCCCTGGATGCCTTGATTAGCCTGACCATACAGGTTGACCGCTGCCTGCGGGAACGCATAGCGGAAAGGTCCACAGGACTTGCCCGAAATGCTGGGATGCCACCCAGAGTACCCAGCTACCCAGCACCTATCTTTCGAGACCCATCGGGGCCTGGACTTTCACAAACTTCGCTCTCCCCAGAGAAGAGACAGAGGCATCTGATCTCCAACCTCTGTCTCTATTGCGGAGGCCTGGGACACCTTGTCAAGTCTTCTCCGGCCTTCCGAACACGGTTCGGCTATTTCGAATACCTTTGGGATTTTTACTGCTCCGGCCACATTTCAACACCTGGTGAACGACATTTTCTGGGATTATCTGGACCAATTCGTCATCGTCTACTTGGGCGATATCCTCATTTTTTCAGCCACATTGGATGAGCACCGCAGGCACGTCAAGTGTGTTACAGCGCCTCCGACAACATGGGCTTTACGCTAAGGCTGAAAAGCGTGCATTCGTGTGCTCCAGCATTCTGTTCCTGGGCCTTATTATTTCAGTTACCGGAATCACTATGGACCCACAAAAAGTGTCTGCCATCTTGGACTGGCCAGCTCCTGTAGACAGAAAAGGGGTCCAACGATTTATAGGCTTCACCAACTTCTATAGGAAGTTTGTCAAGGGGTTCTCCGTGGTGATTGCACCAATTACCCAGCTTCCACTGGAACTCTGAAGCCCAAGAAGCCTTCGTAAGACTTAAGCAGCTGTTCACATCCGCACCTGTCTTAAAGCACCCGGATTCTGCCTTACCCTACATCCTGGAGGTGGATGCCTCAGAGACTGCAGTGGAAGCAGTCCTCTCCCAGAGGTAAGGCCCAAAGGCTTCTCTCCACCCTGTTGCCTTCTTTTCCTGCAAGCTCTCTGCCCCTGAGAAAAATTATGATGTGGGTGACCGGGAACTCCTAGCCATCAAGTCCGCCTTGGAGGAGTGGCGGTATCTACTGGAGGGAGCTGCACACCCTGTTATGGTCTTCACCGACCATAAAAATCTAGAATACCTATGCACGGCTAAAAGGCTTAGACCCCGTCAGGCACGTTGGGCTTTGTTCTTCTCCGGCTTTCAACTTCACATCACCTACAGGTCCAGGTCGAAGAACACAAAGCCTGACACTTTATCTAGGATGTTCAGCAAACCAGGAGAGTCCTAACCACCAGGCACCATCCTTTCACCACAGCACCTCCTGTTGACCCAAGAGGACTTTCTGTCCCAGATAAGACGGTCCCTGGCTAAAGCCACTAGGTCTCCAGACCCTAGGCTGACAATGAAGGACGGGCTGTGGTGGTACCATGATAAAGTATTTGTCCCAAAGGAATTACGCCTCTCAGTGCTGGAGCCTAGTCATGACCACAAGCTGGCGGGACATTTTGGGGGTCACAAGACTGTGGAGCTGCTGTCGCGCTCCTTTTGGTGGCCATTTGCCGATAAGGACTGCAGGAAATATGTCGGCGCTTTTCCCGTCTGTGCCCAAAACGAGACCAGCTGGGCTAAAGCTTGGGGTCTGTTAAAACTGCTGCCCATTCCAGAGCGCCTATGGTCTCACATTTCGATGGACTTTATACTAGAGCTACCTCCATCTGAAAGATTCACTTCCATCTTTGTAGTGGTTGACCGCCTTACCAAAAGGTGCACTTTATCTCCATGAAAGGGACTCCTACCGCAGCTGAAACTGCAGAGACTTTTATTAAGGAAGTAGTTCGTCTTCATCGAATTCCCGTCAATGTTGTCTCAGATCGCAGGGTGCAGTTCTCAGATCGCAGGGAAAGCCTTATGTACCGCTTTGTGAATCGAATTAGCATTCTCATCAGCCTATCATCCCCAAACATATGGTCAGACAGAAAGGACTAATCAGACCTTAGAACAGTACCTCCGCTGTTACTCCTCCTTTGCCCAGAACGACAGGGTCTCACTGCTACCAATAGCCGAGTTCGCCTACAACAACACCATACGCTCGGAGACCAAGCAATCTCCATTTTGGGCGAATCTCGGCTACCACCCCACATTTATACCCAACTTAATCCCAGAAAGTATGGTGCCAGCGGTACAGAAAACAACAGAATTCCTTGAAAGGAACAATAAATTATTACAGGAGACACTGCACAGGAACACTATAAGAGGGCCTTTGACAAAAGGAGATGTGGGGAACTGGTCTTACAACCCGGTGACTGAGTCTGGTTAGCTGAGGCTGTATTGCCCGTCGAAGAAACTGGGTCCCAGATTCATCGTCCTTTCCCAGTGAAGAGGAAGATTAACAGGGTGGCGCATGAGTTGGATCTGCCACCATCCCTGCGGGTCCACCCCGTGTTCCATGTCGCCCTGCTGAAACCCGTGACCCAGGATCCTTTCCCGGATCGGAGGACAACTCCACCTGAGCCGATCCTTGTGGATTGTGAAGAAGAGTTTGAGGTGGAAGCCATCCTCCGTTTCAGGAAGAAGCAGGGCATCACCCAGTTCCTGATCAAGTGGAAGGGGTATGGACTGGAAGAGAGCTCATGGGAGCCCGAAGACCATATCCATGTTAAAGAGCTTGTTAAACGATTCTGGAGGAGACACCCACACTTAAGGGCCCGGTTGGGCATCCGGAGGCTGCCCCTTGGGGGGGGGGGGCAATGTTAAGAAAAAATCCATGCCTTCTGCTGTTTTGGGCGCTTGTGCACGTGCCTGTGTACGTTCGCGTGCATGCGCCAGAAATGGCGACAAACGGCTCTATTTAGTTCCTCCATGCCCAGCAGACGGTGCTGTCCGTTCTACAGCATTACCAGTGCCTTTCAGCGACCTGTTCTGAGTTTCCTATTTACCTGTGATCCGGCTTGAACCCTTATCCGCTTGAACTCTGCCTGCACCGACCCCCGGCTGGCCTATGACCAATCTTCTGGCTGACCCCTGTGTACCTCCACCTGCCTGCCTGTTAACGACCCTGCCTGCACCTGACCATCCGATTGCCTGCTCCTCCTGTACTGCTTTGCCCGCATGCTACTGACCCAGTCTGCATCACTACTCTTCAGTCTTGCATGGATTTCTGGAAGACATAATACCATTATCTGTGTCCAATCCAGCCCTCGTGCTCCCCTGTGCTCCAGCGTTCCCTGTCTGCTCTACCAGGGGTTCTGGAACCAGGGCCGTAAGAGAGGTTGCCTACTGCATAAGTCAGACTCTACCATCAGGTACGTGACAATTAGGCTCCATCCTAGCTGCCCACACGCCAGTTCTGACAGTTGAGGGCTCTCACTTGGCTGCAAATCACTTGTCTAGCTACTTCTGCCTCATCACGTGTGGCATCTCGGAGCAGATGAGGGAGGGAAGCCAATTAATTTATACACCCTGGGTATGTCCCGAAACCCTGGCAGTTGTGGGAAATTGAAGTATAGGGGCCTGCACCTTCATCTTAGCATTGTGGGTAAATGGGAACTCCACTCCTGCTCTTACAACATGGCCACTATTGTTTCATTGCCCCTAACCTTCCCTGTATCACCTTCTTGAGCTCCTTAGCTCCTCCTCTCCCTAATTGCAGTCACCCAACAATCATAAATGCTTTGATTGTCTTGTTGATTCATTCTTGACATCTGAACAGTAAGAAAGGTCGGCCGGCACTTTGAGGGAAACTGCCAGCAAACCCTACACTTGAGTGTTTAAAATAATGGCATTTTTAAAGTTGAGTATTTTAGCAACCTCAAGCTTCATGCTACATCCAACAATTGGCTCCCTTTTTTTATTTTTTTTTACTTTGATTGTATAAAAATTAGGGGATAACTCAAGCTAAAACTGAGCCCCTTGCTTATTAGATGAAAATGCAATTAAAGTGGTTCTTAAGGCAGAAGTTTTTTTACCTTAATGCATTCTATGTATTAAGATAGAAAAACCTTCTGTGTGCAGCAGCCCCCCTAATACTTACCTGAGCCCCATCATGATCCAGCAATGTGCACGAGAGCATTGGCTCTTGGGGGACTCTCCTTCCTCATTGGTTGAGACGGCAGCAGACATCATTGACCCCCGCTACTGTTAATCACAGCCTGTGAGCAATGAGAACTTGCACTGGGGGCACTCGGCAGGAGGGAGAGGCCGGGAGCACCAGCAGGGGACTCGAGAAGAGGAGCATCCGGGCTGCTCTGTCCAAAACCACTGCACAAAGCAGGTATGACATGTTTGGTTTTCTTGTTCTTTTTTAAAGCCAAAGCCTTTGATATAGTTTTAAAGCATTTGTAAAAGCTAACTTTTTTTTTTTTTTAAATAACAAACATGTCATAATTACCTACTCAATGCAGTGGTTTTGCACCAAGCCCCGATCCTCCACTTCTTGGATTTTATGCCGGTGCTTCTGGCCCCTCCCCAATGCTGCTGAGTGCCCCCCACAGCAATCTGCGTGTTCTGGGGCACTCATGTGTGCTCACTCCTAAACCATCTCTGTGTGTCTATGAGAAGTACGGAGCGGGCTTGGCCTCACTAGCAGCTAAGGGCTCCCACTGCTTTTTCTCAGCCAATGAGGAGGGAGAGACCCAGGGGAGTTTTTTGCTCTTGTGCACACCTCTGGATCGGGATCGGGTTTGGGTGAGCTGCACACTGAAGTTTTTTTACCTTCGTGCATAGAATGCCTTTAGTACCACTATAAGTCCTCTTTTGCATGGATGGCTGGGGGCTGGTAAAAGCAGGCAGTTGAGCCACAGTTTACCATCCCCAGCCACCCACCTAAAGTCTACCATACAGCCGAAGGGGACTGTTCACGTTTCCCAGTTGCAGAAAATTTAACAAAGCATGTAAAGTTGACAGGTGCTGTCAAACTCTCCTATTTAACTCAATAGGGCAGCAATGCAACTGCTTGCAGTTGTGGCACATTAGGCCCATCAAAAATTGCTGTCAGGCAAAAAAGAGGTATTCAGGAAGCAGCAGTATCGTCTTACCCACACTTCGAAAAGCAATCCATCGCAGATCACTTTTTCAGAGAATATACAAATTTGAACTTAGCCGAAAGGTAATCTGTCAATGGAAAAACATGGAGGCCGCCACTGTTTACTTCTACTTCTGAAGATGTGAAATTCCCAGCTGTCTTACTTCCACATTCTGAGTCATTGACCCACAAAAATATGCTGGTAAGGACTCCACTGAAAATGTCTGAGAAACCTCTGACTAGGCCTGGATAACCTAACATCATAGCGTTGCTGTTGCACATCAGCTTTGGAGTATTAGGCTTCATGGGCATGAAATATGCTGCCAGAAGTTGACAGAAAAAATGCCTCTAATGTCCCGTTTGTATGTGTGTGTATATTGGTATTGTGTTATATGTGTAGTCAATGGCCCCCTTAGGGGTGGCTGGTAGATGTGGTTCACCTGTCACTCTCCCCTCAATCACACAGTTTTCCTTGCATACGGAGTCACGGAACAGGCCGGTACTTTGTTTTGTTGTTTTGTTGAGGGAATAAACTTGGATAGGGTAGGGACAACTGTGGGATGTCCAAAGGTCAATGATACAGGACCATTCTATATACACCGCCGTATATACACACTTTCTTCCTCCAGCACTGACACTTGTTGACCGCTACACTCCTTCCCTTCTCTCCTGCACAACACTTGCTGAACCTTACACTTCTTCACTTACAGGCTTGAAAGAAATTTATCAAGCCTCCATTACACCTTCCTCCATCCTAGCTAACACATGGTGAGGCCTGCACTTCTTCCAGCAAGACCTCCGGACCGACCGTTACAGGCAAGGGCCGCGGGCCCTCGGATTGTAAAGCCATAAGCCCTTAGGATGTAGCTAAGTACTATTGTGCTAGCCAGGTCTTGATGGGCTACTGCTCCCAGGTCATCCTCTTCCAGGCCCCAACCTCACTGTCCCCTGACTGGCTCCTCCACCATCCACAGACTGTCCACTCTCACCTCCCAGCCTGCTTCAGTCCTCTTCTACAGCTCCCAGGGTCTGCCATTCACCAACACCAGTGGATACTTTAAAGGGTATTTACTGTAGCCTCTCTGTTGCTCTCCTGCTCCCTTGTGTCCCTCCACCAGGCCTCAAGGTCACCCCCAGACTGGGGGCTCCCAAGTGAGGCCTCTGCAACCTCAGCTACATCTCCACTCTTCCACCCGACACTCTCCTCCCATCCCCTATTCCATCCCCTTTTCCAGAGCCTTCTGGAAACAAAGGGGAGGAGTATCCAAGGGGTGTTCCTTCCTGCAATCTCCAGCTCTCCCTGGGCCATTCGCCTGCCCAGATCAAAAAATTCAAGCCTGCACGTTTTGTCAGGCCTGACTAAATTTGCCTCTCCTAACAAAAATCTACTACAAAAAGCACCTATTCAATATAGGGGCGCTACATATGTGTATGAGTGTAAATTCGTTCTATTTCCTAGAATATTCATTTATTCTAGCCATGAGTACGTATGTAAATTTTTTACCGCCTTTGAACTCTGCTCTAAAATATGCCTGTAAATGACACAATGTGCATATGCACATTAGATAACCTAGAGCTGCTTACAGAGGCATGAAAACCAATGCCAGATGCTCCAACAGTGGCATTTTTTTCTGCCTGTGTGCATGAGGCTTTAGGTGTGCAGCCTTGAGGAATGATATGCTAGATACTGATAGCCTTTTCAGTCTTAAGATCCTGCTATTAATTTAGTGGCTCCCGCCCCCAAAAAGGTTTGTTTTTAAGGTAAAAGATTAGTAAATACTTAAAAAAAAACAACCTTGGTCATATCTACACTAAATACAGCTGTGTATTTACTCATGCATAGAGAGATTATGATTACATACAGATACATGCTACTCTGTATAAAATATTGTTTGCATGACGACGTTTGGTGACTTCTAGTGTTGAGCGAACCCGGACTGTAACGTTCGGGTCCGTACCAAACTTTCGGGTGTCCGGGGCACGGACCCTGACCCGGGCATTTCAAAAATCGTTCGGGTTCGGTCCGGGGTTCTGCTATTTTACTCCATGTGTTGAGAAGCTGCAGGGCAGCCAATCAACAAGTGTTTCACTGGTTTGCTTTTAGAAGCCATCACAGCCATGCCTACTAATGGCATGGCTGTGATTGGCCAGTGCATCATGTGACCCAGCCTCTTTATAAGCTGGAGTCACAGTGCTGCAGTCACATGCTCCTTGGGTTAGTGTAGGGAAAGGAAGCTGAAAGCTTGAGGGACAGATTTGAGACATTTTAAGACCTGATCCTGCATCCTGAGATAGATTACTTTACTACTGCTGTCTGTGCTGTTGCTCTGAGGACAGATAGCAGAAATTAGAGATTTCACATACCGCTGCTTTGAGTTGCAGATCAAACTCTGCATAAAACAACGATCGCTACGATCGTGCTCAACGATCAGATTGTTGGGGGAATTTGAGATTTCAAATACCGCTGCTTTGAGTTGCAGATCAAACTCTGCTTAAAACAACGATCGC
>BLSH010281356.1:284631-296486 GCA_018402905.1 Glandirana rugosa | reverse complement strand
ATTTTGATCCGGTGAGTGTCTCGAGGGAGGATTGGCCTTTTTGATATCCTTCATTCACCTGAAAGTTCCATTTCAGTCTGCGTCTTCCCTTATAGGCGTCTATGTTTCGGTCTGATCAACGGTTCCCAATGAGGGTCTTTAAGTAACTTCTAATACTACTTTGTAAGCGAGGGTAACATTTTGTGAGGTGGTACTCTCACGAAGAATCGGGACTTCGGTCCTTCCCGTACGTTCCCTTTGTGGGTCTGCAATTTTGACGAAAGGATATACCTCTGTAATTCCTTCTAGTTGTCTCCTTGCTCAAACCCTGGTGGTTGCTCTATGTAGAGATCTTCCTTAATGTCTCCATATAGGAAAGCAGTTTTAACGTCTGGGTGTTTCCCTTGCATGCCCTTCCTGGCTTCAGGGCTAAGAAGCACTCTCATGGTGGAGTGTTTTACAATGGGAGCGAATGTTTCATCATAATCTTCAATGAATTTCTGGGAGTAACCCTTGGCAACTAGTCTGGCTTTGTATCTGCGGATATTCCCTTCTGCGTCTGACTTTACCTTGAAAGTCCACTTACTTCCTATAGTTTTTCCGGTTAGGAGGGAGCTCTGTGAGTGGCCTAGTTTTATTTTCTTGAAATGACTTTAATTCTTCTTCTGCTGCCTTTCTCCATTTATTGGCTTCACATTTCGACAGTTTTTCTATGTCTTCCCAGGACGTTGGTTCAAGTATGCTGTGTGTTTTCACAGTGTATGACCGCTTGCAGGGTGGTTTCCCCTTTGTAGTCTGATTGGGTCTTCTGATTTCAGGCAGTTGATCAGAACCTGGTGGGGAACTTAATTTAGGCAATGTGAGTTCCACCTCTTATTCTGAATCCTGCACAGGTTCGCTTTGGTCAACATTTTCTTCTGGTTTGCTTGGTTTATTCACTTCACAGCTTTCCGGGATCAGTGTTTCTGGTGATGGACTCTCATCAAAATAAACACTACAGCTTATTGTCAATTTTTCAGTCTTTGGGTGTAGGATTCTGTAGCCCTTAGTTTGCTCTGTGTAGCCTACTAGAATGCCCTCTATGGCTCTGTTCTCCAGCTTGGATCTCTTCTCACTTGGGATATAGGCATATGCTTTACATCCAAACACTCTGATGTACCCTATGCTAGGCTTTGATCCATGCCACATTTAGAACAGATTACTTTTAATGGCTTTTGAGGGTAGTTTGTTCTTTAGGTAGGTTGCAGTCATGACTGCTTCTCCCCAGTACTTGTGAAGTAGGTTGGCGTTCGACAACATGCACCTGGCCACTTCTATAAGAGAACAATTTTTACTTTCTGCTACACCGTTTTGTTCAGGAGTGTATGGTGTGGTTGTCTGGTGTACTATTCCTTGTCTCTTCAGGTATGAGTCCACGTCTTTGCTTATGTATTCCCTTCCATTGTCGATGCATATTATTACTGGTTTGCATTGGAATCTGTTGCTAGACATGACAACAAACTCTTGAAGTTTCTCTGATGTTTCATCATATTGGTAGTTGTGTACCTGGAATAGTCAGCAGTGAAAGGCAGTAGATATCTGTTCCCGCCTGATGTGGGAGTTTTCGTTGGACCGCATACGTCACTGTGTATGAACTGCAGGGGATGGGTGTTTTTTCTTTGAGAAGCCTGTGGAAGGGGAGCATGTGTGGCTTTTGCTTCAATGCAGCACTTGCATTTCATGAGCACTTTGCAAGGCATTATTGTCAAATCTTCTGATAAACCTCTCTTTATAATGTCCTGCATAGCTTCTGGACTTCTGTGCCCCAGCCGCCTGTGCCATAAGTGAATATATTTGCTGTTTAGGTCATTAGAGACTATGTTGGCTTGCTGGTCTGTGGTGATGAGCTTGTATAGGTGATCATCCAGTTTTCCTTTTGTGAGAAATTGCTTATTATTGTGAATTGTGCATTCATCACCCTGGAACTTAAAGTATAACTAAAGGTAAAACTTTTTTATTTTTGGACAGAGTGGCGAGGGATTAGAGCCCCTGTCAGTTTTTATTGCTGTCTGTGCTCCAGTTAAGGAGTTCCACCCTCTCTATTTGTCCTATTTACCATTATCATTGAAAGTGAACGTAAAAAAGAAAACCCAAACTTTTGGGTTGACCACAGAAAAGTAACAGAGGGGAAATCTTCCAATGGGGACACTAGTTCTGGTAAGCTGGGGGTCTCCAAAAATTCCTTTAATTTGCAGAGATATCCTCTCACTTCCAGTTTGGCTATGGGACAAGAAGTGAAGAGAAATCTCCGCAATGGGACAGAGACGGAGAAAAAAAATCTGACAGTGGTTATAACCCTCCCTTACTCTATCCAAAATGAAAAAAAAGTTTTGCCCATAGTTCTACTTTAACTGTGAGACCATTGTTTGCAAGACTTTTCACTGAGTTCTGGAACATACATCACTTTCTTTACAAAGATACTGTGCTCGTCTTGTGGTGTAATGCAGTTCAGGAATCTCTGGCCTTTACCTTCCACAGTGATGTTTTTCCCATTTGCTAGGAAAACGTTGTCTTTTGCACTGTAATCAATGTTTGTGAAGAAGGTCTCATCGCTAGTCATGTAGCTTGTCGCTCCTGAGCCTATGCACCAGCCGTGTGACTTGCCGCTCTGTGTCACTTTAAAGGTGCCACTCCATGAGGTGTCTGCAGTTTCCTTTGTAGCTGCTTTGACTCTTTCTTTTTTGGATAGCTTTAGCTTTCGGTGCTCAGCTATCCAGATAGAACAGTCCTTCTTTAAGTGACCGGTCCTTTTACAGCGAAAACAGGCTCTGTTTTCTTTGTTGTGCTATATACCTTTGTACATCTTAAGAGCTTTGTCATCAGCATGCGTATTTTCTTTCCTTCTGTCATATTCATCGATTAACTTGCCTGTGACATATTCCAGTGTCAGTTCCTGCTCTGGTCTGGTTTCTAAAACGTTAATAAGAGCAGTATATGTCTTTGGAAGGCTGCAGAGGAGCAGGACAACAATATGGTTATCTTTGATGTCCTCGCCGTAGCTTCTCTATGATCTCTAGATTTCACATGGTTACACATTTGTTGGCCTTCTTCTAGTTTCTTCTTATACAGCTTTTGTAGCAAAAACAGCTTACTGTTGAGGCTCAAACGTTAATGCAGTTTTTTGTAAAGTTTTTTCTCTGTTCTTACGTGGATACGCTGGTCATCTTCTGCTAGTAAGCTTATGGTTGCTTTTGCCTGCCTATCCTTCCTGTCCCATTCCTCTGTCTTTCCGTTTGTGGGTCTGTCTGTATCTAGCACTTGCCACAAGTCATCCTTACTAAAAAGCATTTGTAGCTTGAATTTTCACAGCTGGTAATTGACATTGTTCAGCTTTGCTATTGCAAACTTCACATCTGAACCACTTGCCATCTTTCAGCAGCCTGTATACAGTACTCACTGATTCAATGTAGAGTTCTTTGCAGTGCCTGGGCTAGCAGTATTTTCTCCAATGCTTGGGCCCATAACCTATTGTGCAGAGTATTGCAATTATGCACTAGAAACTTGTTGTATGCAGAGAATACTTTACTTTCATGGAGGAATATATGACATGCCTTTTATCATAGACAGGAAGAGAACAACAAACAAGTGCATTCTTAGATACAGAGGGTACTTCCTCTCATATCATAGAAAACCTGAACTATACACTATAATACTAGAGTGCCACCTACTGGCATAGACAGCTATAATGCATATAGTATATATGGTCCGTTTATAAGCACCTTTGTTGTTGTACTTGTCCGACAGTCTCTGCTACTACTGTAGCACAATGATAGTAGATAAAAGTATGTTTAGAATTTTTATTAGCCCCTCGTTTTATTATAAGATTGTGCTTTTATAAAACACCAGTTACTCTTTTGACAAAAATGCTCAGAACTCTGTAACCATTATTACCATTCATATAAGTTTTAAATAGTAGATGTATTTAACCCCTTCTGGACCACCCCACGCAGCCATACTGCAGCAGGGCTGCCTTCCTTGCGTGAAATCACGTACCTGTATGTGATTTCCTGCACTGGGTCTATGGCGCATGTACGCTGTGATTGGACACAGTGGGAGCCAACAGCAAGTCTGGCGTACCCAATGTTCACCGGCACACCGTGATCATTCTCAGGAGAGGCAGAACAGCAGTCTGCTTATGTAAACAAGGCAGACCACCATTCTGTGAAAGGAGAAGATGGAGATCTTGTGTGTCTGCTAAGATCTTCCCCCAGTCAAAGCACCCCCCACGCAGTTAGAAAGCACTCCCTAGGAGCACATTTAACCCTTTGATCACCCTTGGTGTTAACTCCTTCCCTGCCAATGTCATTGGTACAGTGACAGTGCATTTTTTTAGCACTGATCACTATTTTAGTGTCACTGGTATCAGATGACCGCCACAATGTTGCAGTCCCGCTAAAAATGACTGATCGCCACCATTACTAAAAATAAATAAATAAGAATTACCTAAATCTATGCCATATTTTGTAGACACTATAACTTTTGCGCAAACCAGTCAATATACGCTTAATGGGATTTTTTTTTACCCAAAACATGTAGCAGAATATATATTGGCCTAAACTGATGAAGAAATTAGATTTTTTTGCATTTTTTTATTGGGAATGTTTTATAGCATAAAGTAAAAAATATTGTTTTATTTTCAAAATTGTGGGCTTTTTTGTTTATAGCACAAAGAGTAAAAAACGCAGAGATGATCAAAAACCACCGAAAGAAAGCTCTATTTGAGGGGAAAAAAGGACATCAATATTATTTGGGTACAGCGTCCCACGACCAAGCAATTGTTAGTTAAAGTAACGCAGGGCCATATTGCAAAAAATGGCCTGGTCATGAAGGGGTAAACCTTCGGGGGGCGGAAGGTTAACCAAACTGACCTCAATTTGCACTGAATTTAGTCTGTTCTTCCTTGTTTGTTAAAACTGTTTAAGCAGCCGATATACTCGGCTGAGGACTATTCTCTCAGTGATCTTTTATGAAAAAAGGTCTAGACTCTACAGGCAGATTGCTTCCACCTTCAGCCCCAGTTCACCCTGGTGCGATGCAGTAAACCCTGCGATTCAGTGTTGGTTTCCGCATCGCACCTCAATCGCACACTGGTTCACACTGACATCTGCAAACCGCTGGGGGTGTCAATGTAAAGTTAATGGCACCCCCATATCGGTTCACAGATCACCGTGTGAACTGTCAAATGGTGCAGGAATCTCAGTGCAGATCAAGAAAAGGGTTCTGCACCATTTCAATGTGAATGCAATGCAATTTCAGCCATACTATTTGTATGGCTGAATTCGCAGCACACAGGAATCACATGTGATCTGCACAGCAATGTGGTGTGATCACATGCAATGTCTGGGATCGGACAAGTGTGAACCCAGCCTCAGAGCCAATTTCTCTAAGATTCTTCTGACAGATAGGGTAGAGATAGGAGCCCAATTGGCTGCTGATATGTATATCTAGCTCTGTTTACTGATTATGATAGCCATATGTTTGTCTCTGGAGTTGCCACTTAACATTTTTAGGACTTAAGCCCACTCTTAGATATGTGTGGTATGTGTTGTTTTGGCTTTAGAGGAAGCTAGAACTGCAAACTGCGTGATTTTTTTTTCTTCTTTTTTTTTTTTAACAAGCTTGTGTACTACATTTAGTAAAACTTAGAGCTTGATGGAATTTTTACAGAGCACATGACTGGGTAATTGAGATGTGTTTGCTTGCAGAATGCTACAATTCAATGCCATAGTCAGCTGCTCAGAGCAGTAAAAATACACTGGTACTGTGAAAAATTGTAAGCTTAAAGCGGCATTAAATGCAAAAATACATTACGGTATATTGCAGCTTATTACCAATTCTTAGATGTGCTGACTGCATTCGTTTTCTTTTGTTTTTAGTTCTTTTCTTTAGTAAGTCTGTTATTTTTCAGCTAACTTTAACAGACCAAGCTGTCCAGCAAAAGTGGTAGTTGGTGTCTTGAGACAAATCAGTTAACACTGACAGTTTACAGTGGTCAGCTTTTATTTATTCATGTAAAAGCCTGTCTTCTATCAGCATTATGTAGAGAGGGATGTTGCACTCTGTGTGAAAGCAGTGTTCTTTCTGTACAGGTCTGACATCTGCTGCTTCAAACCTGATATTATTATACATTATGATTTAGCTCCAACAGTTTCAGAACTGTTTTACAAATAGCCCTGCAATCAGCAAAGCTGCTGATTGGAGAGCTCAAACTCTGGCTCAGCATGGGGGCATGTCAGATGTCTTCAGAGAGACCACTGCTTTCACACAGACATTTAAATTACAAAATGGACAATTCAGGTGCTATACAATGATACTCAGTTCATAAACTGGAACAAAACTGAAATCCCTCGCAGCTGCTTTCACACAGAGCAAGGGTCTTTCTCTACAACATGCTGACAGAAAATGCATTTCTACTCTGCAGCTTATTTCTAAAGAAAACATGCTGTAAAATTGGCCATACACTGATGAATTCTGGCTAGTTCCTGATGAACCAATCAAAATTCACTTTGTTGGGGGCCCTATCACTGTCATCTCTCTGTAAAATGTATTAAGCACCATTTTTAAAATACTCACAAACAGATGAGTAATGCAAGCTTTGCAGTGTCAGTCACTGCACACTGTGTGTGGTTGCAACTGTCACACTTATCCGGATGGTGATTGATGGGAAGGTCGTGTTGTCAGCAGGATTCATGGGTCAGGTTACGTCGGTGGGTCCCAGTGCTTACTGGTTCTGGGAGCTATGATGCGGGCACATGTGTCGTCACTTCAGGTTGCATGCTGGCTTGTCAGCGACGCATTGTCGGAGTCTGCGCTCCTTCTTCAGGCCGATGGAGGGTAGCTATCACGTACCTGGTGATGACTGGAATGTTGTGGAGGCCTCTCTTGTACCTCCTGCCCAACACTCCTGAAAGTGGAGACAGAGAGTGTGAGGGCACGGAGTGCCATGAGTGCCGGAGTGGTTGGCGGGTGAAGTCCGCACTTAGGTGGATGAAGCTGGGGATTGCAATCATAGAAACAGGATACTGAAGCAGCTTGGCACCAGAGCAGGAGATGGTAGCAGAGCCGGTATGCAGGCAGCGACCAGCGGCAGCCGGGTATCAAGGGACCGAGTAAGCAGACAAAGCAAATCCAAGAAGCAAGCCAAGGTCGGTAACAGCTGGGCGGCGTAGTACAGAATCAGCAGGCAAAGACAAGTCCAGTAAATAAGTTGAGGCCAAAGGGATCGGGTGAACAAGATTAATGGAGGAGCAAAGGCAGAGTCCAGGAGGAAGCTGGGTCATACACAGGTAAGCAGGTTCAATGGATCAGGTCACAGGAATACAGGTACAAGCTGAACACCATTCAGCAACTGCTCATGATGACAGGCCAGTTTAAATAGGCAGCTGGGCACCAAGTATGCAGGCTAATTCGTATGTGTACGTACTAATGTGCATGGGCAAGGGCGCGCACGAATGTGAGCATGTTGAACATGAATAATACATCGTTGCCTAGAAGTATTAGCACATGAACAATGCGCACGCACATGAATATTAGCATAAGCTCGCACTGGTTTTCTGGTGCTGGTAATCTGGTTTACCTTACAGTAGCGCTACATTTGGGGGGCTCATCTGGGATACCCATCTGGGGTGCCCAAGCAAGTCTGGTGATTTTTCCAGGGCTGTAGAGAGGATGGACTCAGTCACCGCCGCTGACTGGGGGCGAGGACATAGGAGCCGACAGGAGCTGACCATAGTGTTGAGATTGCTCAGAGTTGGGTGGACCGAAAAGGAGGAAAAGGAGGAAAGCCATTACAGAGCAAAGGGCTTACCTCTTAGACATGAGACCCAAGTATGAAGACGATTCTCTTAGAATGGTGAGAGAGTATCCCAGCCAGGTTTCAGAAGAGTGTTGTGAGCCTGGTGGAGGGATTGGAGGCAGAGGCGATACCATTACTACCAGCAGATGATCCTGAGGAAGACCTCCCCCCATTAGAATCAGCGAGTGCAGTCTCAGAAGTGGCAGAAGGTCCGGCTACAGGGATGCCTCCAGCTTCTTTCTACATGGATATGAGCCGATTGGTCGAGAGCCTGATAAAGAGCAACACAATCTCTGCTCATTAGGGGCATTGGAAACTGCAGTTTTTCTCGAACAGAGTGCCCACACCAAGGGAGGAGGAGGATTTCGAAAGTTGGATGGATCAAGCTATGCAGGCAGTGGAAGAATGGAACGTGCCTGAGGCATTAAAAAGACATCGGATCAGTGAGAGTCTCAGAAGTCCAGCAGCTATTATCTGGCATCTGAAGAGGGGAAAACCAGAGTGTGTGGCTATGGATTATATCAAGGCTTTATGTGCAGTCTATGGAAAAGCAACCTGACCTGATGTACAAGTTTAAACACACCCATCAGTGTCGAGGAGAATGGTTGTCTGACTATGCTGTCAGGGTAGATCGGATCCTACATCAAATCATTCTAAAAAAAGGATTTACTCTAAGGAAGCTGACAAAGTGAGGCTCGAAAGAATTCTACAAGGGGCCAGGCCTAATCATCCCATTGTGCTCCGGCTGGTTAGAGAGGAAGAAGCTTTGCTGGATGAAAAAAATCAAGGGTTGCGAGATGGGTCAAAGGTTCCCCAGAAGGCGAAGAAAGTGACGGCTCAGCCAGTTTAAGTGAATACCGGTGGGCAGGGGGTGGATAGTGACGAGGAGTCGGAGTAGGGGAGGTCATCAAGGCTCATGTGGGGCAGTCCGTACCTGAAGCTGCTCCTGTTATGTTGCTCACTCAGGTGGCCCAAGCCCAAGACCAGATGCAACAGGCTTTAATGTGTGTCATGGAAGCACAAGCTAAAGCTCAAGCAGAGAAGACTGATACTTAGAAGTGTTTCCAGTGCGGGGAACCAGGGCATTTCAGAGTGCAGTGTCCTCAAAAGGAAAGGGATGCAGAGCTTCTTTCGGAGCTCCTGAGAGTGTTGCAAAAGCTACTCCTGAATCAGAAGGCGGGAAACTTTCAGGGGTCACAGTGAAGGAGCCAGCTGGGAACCCCGAGAAGGAACAGAGCTCCAAGATTGATAAAAAGAAGAAACGCTAGAAGAGAAGCCTGGGGTTGACAATTCCGTCACCCTCACAGTCAAGAAACCCGTCACCAGGGTTGGGGACACAGGAGGTCAGTGTTTCACCATCACCTAGGGCCATTGTTAGGTCTTCTCAGCGTAGGGATAGAAAAAAACCCAAGGAAGCTCTCACAGGAAGAACCCCAGGAAGCCCACCAGAGCGGTTAGTGTGGCCATCCCCAATTGTATTTGTACAGGTTGAGGGTATGTACACTAGGGCACTGTTAGATTCTGTAGCACAGGTCACGCTACTCTACAGAGACTTTTATGACAAGTACCTGAAGCACATTCCTTTATACAAACTTGAAGAGCTAGAGATCTGGGGAATTGGAACTGACAAATGTCCATATAATGGTTATATCCCCATCCAGATCGCATTTGGGCCAGCAGCTGCTGGGAAAGTGGAAGCGTTTGATACACTGGCAGTAATGTGCCAGGCCACCGGGGCTGAACAGAATTCCATACTGATCGGGGCGAACACTGACTTGGTGAGGAGGCTGTTGTCATCTGTCCTGGGAGAAGATGGTTCTGTGCCCAATGGGATTCACCCTAAATTGCTTCAGGCTTGTCAACATGTAGCCAAGGAGCAGAGCACCCCTGCCGAGAGGGTGGGACGTCAGCGGAATCTGAAAGCCAGAGAGAGAGTGCTGCAGCCTGGAGAACGTATGCTAGTGGGGCGGGTGAGTGCGGCCACTCCTGTGCTTCCTGAGGAGACTGCCAGGAAGGAAGAATGCCAGAGGATGAAGACCAGGTGAGAGAAGATAGAATGATTTTGATGTGGGATGTGTCAAGAGTGCTCAGCATCGAATCCGGCTGCAGGAGGACAAGGCCTTTCAAGAGTGAGCTCGGAGAATACCTCTCAGTGACCTAGAAGACCTTCGGGAACAATTGGTCGAGTTGAAGAGGTCTGGGGTCATTCAAGAGTCCAGAAGTCCGTACGCCTCTCCCATTGTGATGGTGCAGAAGAAGAATGGGTGATTGATTACCAAACTTTGAATCAACGCACTGTCCCTGACCAGTACATGACCCCTTGGATTGAAGATGCCCTACAGTGGCTTACTGGAACTAAATAGTTCAGTGTGCTAGACTTAAAAAGCAGGTGCTATCAGATCCCATGCACCCACATGATAGGGAAAAGACTGCCTTCATCTGCCCTCTGGGGTTCTATGAATTCAGTTGGATGCCTCAAGGATTGTCGGGGGCCCCAGCGACCTTTCAGCGATTGATGGCAAGAACTGTCGGAGACATGGATCTCATTGAAGTATTAATGTACCTGAACAACATTAATGTGTTTGGGAAGACTTTGGAAGAGCATGAAGTCCGGTTGGAAAAGGTCTTTACATGGCTCCATGAAGAAGGGTTGAAGCTGTCCTTGGAAAAGTGCCAATTTTACAGAACTTCTGTCACCTACTTGGGTCATGTTGTCTCCACAGGAGGAGTAGCCACGGACCCGAAGAAGTAGAAGGCCGTCACTACCTGGCCTAGGCCAAGGACTGTAACTGAATTAAGATCTTTCTTGGGGTTCTGCTCTTACTATCGGAAGTTTGTGGCGATCTTTGCAAAGATTGCTTGGCCCCTTAATGAATTGCTGCAAGTAGCCACCGGAAAAGGAGAAGATGAGCCGAAGGTGAAGAAATCTGGTGCTCACAAGAAGGGGGAATCAGTGCAAGAGCATTGGACTCCCCAGTTACATAGTTAGTCAGGTTGAAAAAAGACACAAGTCCATCTAGTTCAACCAAAAAAAAAAAAATAGAAAAATTATATATAACCATACAATCCCATAATCCCATATACAATGCTACAGTTGATCCAGAGGAAGGCAAAAAAAACCCAGCAAAGCATGATCCAATTTGCTATGGGGGGGGATTTCTTCCTGATCCCCCCCCCCTCCGAGAGGCAATCGGATTCACCCTGGGTCAACTTTACCTAAAAATGATAGTACCCAGTTATATTATTTACATTAAGGAAATAATCCAGGCCGTTTTTAAAGTAATCTACCATGCTGGCCAAAACCACCTCTGGAGGGAGTCTATTCCACATTTTAACAGCTCTAACTGTGAAGAAACATTTCCGTATTTGGAGATGAAATCTTTTTTCCTCTAGACCTAAAGAGTAGAGTTGAGCGAACTTCTAGAAGTCCGGTTTCTGCTGGTTCGGCCGAACTTCGGGACAAAGTCCGGGTTCGGGGCCGGACAGAACCCGAACTTTGTCCCGGACCCCAAACCCCATTGAAATCAATGGGGACACGGACTTTTAGGCACAAAAATGGCTGTAAATTAGTCCTGGAAAGTCCTAGAGGTCTGAAAAAGGAAGGAAATGGGGGTAAGGGTGGGACAAGTGACCTACAAAGAAATGGGGACAGGGAAATAACTTTAAATATTTAAAAAAAAATAAAAACATAAAAAAAGCAAAAATGGAGGTGAATGTGGATCATGTTCAAACTGGGTCTGAAAAGTATTAATTAACAGTAGAGGCCATATAACTGTTCTAAAATCATCTTCAAACTGTGTCCAAAAAGTATAAATAAGCCGGGAGAACCCATATCACTGTTCTGCAAACATCTGGAAACTGTGTGTGTCACTTTAAATATAACCGGGAATAACTGAACATCTGTTCTGCACACATCTGTAAAGTCTGTGTGTCACTTTAAATATAGCCGGGAATAACTGAACATCTGTTCCGCACACATCTGTAAAGTCTGTGTGTCACTTTTAATATAGCCGCTAATAACTGAACGGGAATGGGGGTAAAG
>BLSH010281356.1:269081-283866 GCA_018402905.1 Glandirana rugosa | reverse complement strand
CTGGGGGGGGGGGGGATTTCTTCCTGATCCCCCCCCCCCGAGAGGCAATCGGATTCAACCTTTTTACCTAAAAATGATAGTACCCAGTTATATTATTTACATTAAGGAAATAATCCAGGCTGTTTTTAAAGTAATCTACCATGCTGGCCAAAACCACCTCTGGAGGGAGTCTATTCCACATTTTAACAACTCTAACTGTGAAGAAACATTTCCGTATTTGGAGATGAAATCTTTTTTCCTCTAGACCTAAAAAGTGCCCCCTTGTCCTTTGTGATGACCTTAAAGTAAATACCTCAACACCAAGTTCACTATATGGACCACTTATGTATTTGTACATGTTGATCATATCCCCCCTTAATCTCCTCTTCTCAAGAGAGAATAAATTCAGTTCCTCTAATCTTTCCTCATAGCTGAGCTCCTCCATGCCTCTTATTAGTTTGGTTTCCCTTCTCTGCACTTTCTCCAGTTCCCCGATATCCTTTTTGAGAACTGGTGCCCAAAACTGAACTGCATATTCCAGATGAGGTCTTACTAATGATTTGTACAGGGGCAAAATGATGTCTCTATCTCTGGAGTCCATACCTCTCTTAATACAAGAAAGGATTTTTCTTGCTTTGGAAACTGCAGCTTGGCATTGCATGCCATTATTAAGCTTATGATCTACCAAACCCACCAGATGCTTCTCCACTATGGATTCCCCCAGTTGTACTCTCCCTAGTATGTACAATGCATGCATATTCTTAGCCCCCAAATGCATAACTTGCATTTGGGGGCTAAGAATATTTATCAACATTAAACCTCATTTGCCACATAGTCTTCCCATTAGACAGTGCATTGAGGTCTGCCTGTAAGTTGGAGACATCCTGTAAGGACGTTATTCCGCTGCATAGCTTAGTGTCATCTGCAAACACTGAAATGGTACTTTTAATCCCAGACCCTATATCATTTATAAATATATTGAAAAGTAAGGGTCCCAACACTGAACCTTGGGGTACACCACTGATAACCTTAGACCATTCAGAGTAAGAATCATTAACCACTACTCTCTGAATTCAGTCTTTTAGCCAGTTTTCTATCTATTTACAAACTGATCTTTCCAAGCCTGCAGACTTTACCTTACACTTTAGCTGTGTGTGGGGAACTGTGTCAAAAGCTTTTGCAAAATCCAAGTATACCACATCCACAGCCACCCCTCTGTCCAAAGTTTTACTTACCTCCTCATAAAAAGAAATCCGGTTTGTTTGACAACTTCTCTTTCACTAATTCATGCTGTCTGTTGCTTAAAACATTTTTTTCTAACAAGAACTCATCTATGTGGTCTTTTATTAAACTTTGCAGTATTTTCCCAGCTATAGAAGTTAAACTTACATGCCTATAGTTACTTGGTAAAGACTTTGATCCCTTTTTAAATATGGGCACCACATTGGCCCTTACGCCAATCCAGTGGTACTATTACAGTCATTAAGAGTCCCTAAAATTAGATACAATGGCTTTGAAATGACAAAGATCAATTCCTTTAGGATCAGTGGATGGATGCCATCTGGTCCAGGTGCTTTATCTACCTTTATTCTGTCTAAATACTTCTGGACCATTTCACTTTTGAACCATTGTGGATCATTTGGGGCTGTGTCACTACCACCCCCATTATGAACATGAGCTCCCCCATGCTCATTTGTATACACAGAGCTGAATAATGTATTTAATAAGTTTGCCTTCTCTTTGTCCCCAGTCACACACTCTAGATCATTTTGTAAAGGGCCTACATGCTCAGACCTGACCTTTTTACTATTAATATATTTGAGGAATATTTTGGGGTTTGTCCTACTATTTTTTGCAATCTGTCGTTCGTTTTGAATTTTTGTGTCCTTTATTTCCTTTTTACATATTCTGTTATATTCTTTGTAATATTTAAAAGATGATAGTGTTCCTTCATTTTTATATTTTTTAAATGCTCTTTTCTTATCATTTATAACTTTTTTAACTTCGGCCGTGAGCAACATAGGTTTTATTTTTAGTCTTTTAAACGTATTGCCCATGGGAATATACTTTGCAGTGAGTTCGCATACAGTCTTTTTGAAAAGTTCCCATTTCTGTTCTGTGTTCATCAATGCCAATATTCCCTCCCAGTCTAAGTCCTGGAGAGCAGCCCTCATCTTTGTAAGATTTGCTCTCTTAAAATTAAGTGTTTTTATCTTTCCCGTATGTGTTTGTTGTTTACAGCTTACATTAAATAAAATCATGTTATGGTCACTGTTACCCAAATGTTCTTTTATATAAATTTTGGTCATAAGCTCTGCATGGTTTGAGATTACCAGGTCCAGCAAAACGTCATTCCTAGTTGGGGCCTCAATAAACTGGACGATAAAATTGTCCTGTACTAGGTAGATACATTTTTGCCCTTTAACTGTCCCAGCAATGCCATCACTCCAGTTAATTTCCGGGTAGTTAAAATCCCCATTATTATCACTGTCCCAGCCCTTGCAGCTCTTTCCATCTGTGCAAGGAGCCGAGTCTCCACCTCATATTTAACACTGGGAGGTCTATAACAAAGCCAGTGTTGAAGAGGCTTTCTGGCAGAAGAGGAGTTTCACAGAAGCTCCGGTATTGCCCTATGATGACCCCACCAAGCCTTATGAACTCCATGTGGATGCCAGCAGAGATGGGTTAGCAGAAGTTCTCTACCAAGAACAAAATGGTGGACTTAGGCCAGTGGCTTATGTGAGTCGCAGTCTCACCCTTTCAGAAAGAAACTACCCTGTCCACAAATTGGAGTTCTTGGCTTTGAAATGGCTGTGGTGGACAAGTTGAAGGATTACTTGTACAGAGCCGTGTTTGTGGTGAAGAGGGACAATAACCCTTTGACTTATCTTCTATCCTCTCCCAAATTGGAAGCAACAATAGGTGGTTGGCTGCTCTGACAGGATTCCAATTCAGCCTAAAGTACCGGCCGGGGGCAGGAAATCGAGATGCAGATACCCTATCCCATAGGCCTCACCAGCAAGTGGAGGAGCCAGAAGATTGGGCCTATGTAACTGCAGAAGGTGTGCAGGTGTTGTGTCAAGGTATGGCTCGGAGTGGGAGTGTTGGAGCAGAATCCAGAGGAGTTCATCCATCAGGAGTACCCAAATGCTATTGCGGACTGACGCAAGTACGAGGAGAAGGCCTATCTCGGTTGTCCAAAAGAGATCTGAGAAAGGATTAGGATTCGCAGTGCCACCTAGCTATTCAAGCCTTGAGCAAGCAGGATCCAAACATGTTGATGAAGAGCTCTGTGACTGGAGAGAAGATTCTACATCAGGAATGGAATAGATTACAATTGAAAGATGGAGGCGAAGTCCCTCTGAGGAGATGGAGGAAAAATGGCAACTATTTCTTCCCGAGAAGCACCGTGCAATAGTCTTGACAGCTTTGCATGATGACCATGGACATTTAGTAACAGAGAGAGCTTTCCACCTAGTGAGGGATACGTTTTACTGGCCCAACATGAGAGGGGAAGTAGAGAGTTACTGTTACTCATGTTTAGCATGCATCCAACGTAAGACATGCTACCATGGGACACTTGCAGAGCCAGGAACCCCTGGAGTTGGTGTGCATTGACATCCTGTACCTGGAACCCGATACAGGTGGAAGAAGCAATGTTTTGGTGGTGACTGACCATTTCACCCGTTATGCGCAGGCCTATCCCACTAAGGATCAGCAGGCGACTATGGTGGCCAACGTCCTTGTTGATAAGTTCTTTGTGCATTATGGGCTGCCTGTTCGAATTCACTCCGACCAAGGACGAGACTTTGAAAGCAGGCTTGTTAGTCAGTTGTGTGCCTTGCTGGGCATAACGAAGTCCCAGGCCACGCGTTATCACCCGCAGAGGGATCCTCAACCCGAGATATTTAATAGAACTCTGTTAAACATGTTGAGGACTTTGCCCACAGAGAATAAACAGCATTGGGGGAATCACATTACAGCTGTAGTTCATGCTTAGAACAGTACTTTGAGTGATGCCACTGGCTATTCTCCTTACCGACTCATGTTTGGAAGAGAAGCTCGCCTTCCTATCGATTTAGCTTTTGGAACATCTGTCGACAACACTTCTTTGACTTCTCACAGGGGTTATGTCGAAAGTCTGCGCAAGAATCTGAAGCAAGCATATGAAAAAGCTATGGAACATGCCTCAACCAGAGAATTAAGTAACAAGAAGAATTTTGATTTAAAAGTGAGATTGCAGGATTTGCAGCCTGGGGATTGTGTTGTTAAAGAACTTGGGGGTACCAAGAAAGCATAAGCTGGCTGACAGATGGCGATCACAACCTTATGTCATCTATAAACAGCTTCCTGGGTTGCCCTTGAAGATGTGGCATCAAATTCACTTGCTCCCATTGTCTGATGCTGTCAGGGTGCCTCAAGTGCCTTATTCACCCCCTCTGAAATCAACCCTGCCCAGAACCCGTTCACGTCAATGAGTTTCCGCTCCCACTGTAATGCAGGGAGAGGAAGATAGTGAGGAAATAGGGCTTTACTGGCTGTGGTACACAGCAACAGAGACTGATGCAAGGATCATTGGAGTGGATGAAGGAAGAGAATTGACTGGAGCAGTAAGGAATTCCCCTAGTCCTGAAATCTTACAATCATTATGGGAAATTGACAGGATCAAGGTTGAAAGTACTAGCCAAACTTCTGGCGAAGAAACAGGAGATCCGATCAATTTGGTTGATGAGACTTTAATATTGCCTGAGCCAGCTTGCCCTTCAGAAACTGAAGCTCCCCTTATGGGTGGAGGAAGTACGGAACATCAAATGCCTATCTCTGAGTTTACTGAAGAGGTTGATCTCTCTCCTCTACAGCCTGGTCCTGAATTTTCAGCTACAGATCTTCCCTTGGACTCACGCAGCCCTGTTCACGCCAGAAGCCCAGTTGGGAATTCAATCACACTGACTGAAGAGCATCCTCCCATCAGGCTAAGGCAAAATATAAATCCTCCAAAGAGACTCACTTACAGTATAATACTCTAGGAGAAAATTCTGATGAACTGATTCCTAGCATCCAAAGGCAAGTTCCCATGCCTGATCCCCCTACTGTCAATTGCGTTGACTTCTGACACCAATGGGTGAGACACAGCAATTGCCCTGGCCTGTCAGAAAACTGATTTTGAGTTGACTGAGAATGTATATAGATGGTTTCAACAAAACCCAGATGTGTGTCAATATCTACTAGAGTTTAGATTGTGGTTAATTTTATTAAGTTTGTTAATAATCCTTTTCTTCCTCAATATTTGATTGGGTCAATATTCTCAACTCTTTGGGGACCAAATAATTCAAGTGGGGGGAAAATGTAACCAGGAACTGGCTATATTTGCCTGCAATTCAGGGACAGTGTGCAGGTCTATTGATATGGAGCTAACCCCCTCTAGTGTTGGCCTGGACTCTATGTTCCACTTTTTACTAACAGAGCCTAGAGCAGAGCAAAGCATTCTGGGATGTGTAGTTCTGCAGAACTGGTTTGAACTACAACTCCCAGATGGTCTTAAGAGAAAAAAACACATACTGCTGGGAAAGAATATAAAAGGGCTGGTCAAGGCCTAGATCAGCCTCTTGGGACATTGACCTGGATCTGCCAGCAGGAGCTCTGTGCCAGTGTGAGCTGCGGAAGATTTGTGGCCTGCATAGGAGAGAGTGGCCCAGCGGCTTTCAGAAGGGACATCTGCGGACAGCATCGTTCCTGCTTACAGTGGTCCGGAGACTGTTCTTTCTTCTCCACGCTACCTGCACTTCAGATCCGGGTAGGCCGCGGCATGGTGTGATAGAGTCAGACGCCAGTCTCAGAGCCAGGACCCAGAGGGAGTTCCTGTAAGAACCATCCATATCTGCATCGCTACCAGCAGCTTCTGTTCCATTATCGGTGAGCGGGCACCTGCCCATTTACTTCCATAAACCCTGGATATAGACATCATTGTCTCTGCTCAAGTTCCTGATACTTGTACTGCTACTGATGCAAGTACACTTACTCTTATAGACAATGAATGCAGACATCAGTGCTTTGCTCACACCCCAATCATCTGTAATCGATGTTGGACACAATACTGTCAAAACAACATACCTAGTGACCACATGTGCTTATGCTATACAAGGAAGCTTTACAAGTATCAATAGTTAATCACATACCAGTTGTCTTTGCTCTGCCATTGAGGATTATTCATTAAGTCTACATTGAGTGCTGCTAGCTGAAGATTTGCCAGAACCCACGGAGTTACTATTAACCCCTTTATTATTTCCTGACTTCCACATGTGATTGCGCGGTCGTACGACGTACCCAAACTAAATTTGCGTCCTTTTTTTCCCACAAATAGAGCTTTCTTTTGGTGGTATTTGATCGCCTCTGCGTCATTTCTGATCACCACTATAAACAAAAGTAGAGCGACAATTTTGCAAAAAAAATGTTTTTTCTTCCTTTTTGCTAAAATTCAAATCCAAAAAAAAATATAAAAAAACATTTTTTTCATCGGTTTTGGCTGATTTATATTCTTCCTCCTATTTTTGGTAACAAAATTTGCAATCGGCGCTTATTGATTGGTTTGCACAAGTGGCCGTGTTTACGGATGATGAGAATTAATTTCTGGGGTTTTTAATTATTTTTTATTTTTTACTAGTTTACGGCAGAGATCTGCGATTTTTAGCGGTACTGCAATATTGCAGCGGACATGTCTGACCATTTTGACACTTTTTTGGGACCAATGACATTTATACAGCGATTAGAAATGTAAATATCCACTAATTACTGTATAAATGTCACTGGCATTGAAGGGGTTAACTTGCAGGGGGAGATCTAGGGGTTAACTGTGTTCCCTGGGTGTGTTCTAACTGTTGGGGGGCTGGGCTACCATGGGCATAAGAGATCTAACTGATCCCAGTGACAGGGATCAGTAGATCTCCTATGCCCCCACTAACAGAGCGGGGAACCGCCGTGTTTACATCGACGGTTCCCTGTTCTTTTGCTGTGGCCACTCATCGCGGCTCGGCGGTGGTCCGCCCAAGCCGCGGGCACGCTCCTCAGGAGTACGCCCGCCCCCTAGCGGCCACCCGCAGATCGCCGCTTATTTACGGCGATTCACTGGATACATCCACACTGCCGCTGTGAATATACGGTAGGCAGTGTGGAAGTGGTTAAAAGAGCCAGCTAATTTTGAAAGCCATAGCTTCTGTAGGCCTTATCTGTTATTTTGATGTTAATGGCCTGTGGGCTGAGGGGATAGAAAGGAGTGGTCTGATACAGAATACAAAGTGCCAGCTCTCTACCTTTCTGCTGCCTGTTCACATAGGTCAGGGTGATTGCACCAGGGTTTGATTGTACTTGACCATACTGTGTTCTTTGCATTTTATTTTGCGATCTCTTAATTGCAGGCTGTGTCTCATATTTCCACTGTTTTTGTGATTTACAGTTTGTGTTATAGACTTTTGCTTATCAACTTGCCACAGTAAACAAAAATGAACTGCTTAGCTGGTATTGTTTAAGTTCTTGTCATTAGTGTCCACAGGTAAAAAAAATGACTGAACCCAGGGTGTCAGAGGTCTTGCAAAGTCAAGGCAACCAGTGGGGTACAGATTCTATCAGCGGCCCTCTCGAGGGTAGCGCTACATTTAGATCCTAAAATTATGTGCAAAAATGCCAAATCGCACCACGCATGTTCAGGTGCCATTCATTTTCAATGGCACCTAAACAAAGTGCGGTTCTGCTGCAATTGTAGCCCGATGAATCTCGCTGCAATTACGGCAAACTGTCTTGCGCAAAGTTTGTCACCCAAAAAGGAGCCAGAGCTTCTTTTGGGCAGCAAGTGTCACGCAATGCGGTTTGCAGTGATTGCGGCACAATTTATCACACAACAATCACGGCAGAACTGCACCATATTTAGGTGCCATTAAAAATAAATGCCAGTTGAACAGGTGTGGTGTGATTTGTGATTTTTGCTAGCGTTTTGGGATTGCAGGCAGAATCGTTGTCTCTCTAAAGACATTCCCTAAACATTCACTGCAGTAGTGATACTAAAGTCTTATTTTTTTTTTTAATTAAGAATAACAAGCATGTTATACTCACCTCCTCTGTTGCAGTGGTTTTGCACAGAACAGCCCGGATCCTCGTCTTCTCGGGTTCCTCTTCTGTGATCCTGGCCCCTCCCTCCTGTTGGGTGCCCCCCACAGCAAGCAGCTTGCTATGGGGCCACCCAAGCCAAGTCACAGGTCCCTGTGTCCATTCAGACATGGAGCTGCAGCCGGGTCCCGCCCCCTTTCTATTCTCATTGGCTAACCAACTTTGATTGACAGCAGCGGGAGTAATGGCGCCATGCTGCTGTCTCAACCAATGAGGAGGGATGTCCCGAACAGCTGAGACATTCCAGCAACATTCTGACCTTTTTACAATCATGCCTGGAGTAACAATCAAAGGTCTGATTACAGTGCTTGCGATCTTGTTCCAAAGATAACTGGCTATTGATTTTCATTTTGGAGAGAGTAAGATAGGGTTTTTTTTGCCATCTGTGTCCCATAAGGGAGAGTTGCTTTTATCCCTCACTTTCACTTTCAATGATAATGATAAACAGGACAAATAGAGGGTGAATCTCCCTAACGAGGACACAGACAGCAATAGAGCCCAACAGGTGTTCTAATCCCTCTCCACTCTATCCATAACTGAAAAAAAAAGGTTTGCCTTATGTTATACTTTAGGACCTTCATATAAGGTGCTTCTTATCTGTTTCCCTCTGTGCACTTGCCAGTGTTTCAGTTGGTATTAAAGGCTAGAGCCATTCCCATAATGGCATTGGCCTTTTACCTTAGCTAGGACATGTAGGGTCCCAGTATATCAGATGGAGATTTCATGTTCAAGCCAAGTAGTGAAATTACGATCTCTGAGCCACTCTCTTTGTCATTCTCGTTCCACCATTTCTCAATGGCTTGGACAAATCACCATTCAAACCTATAGGTTCTATCCTTTCTTGTCCAGGCACACTCTACTAGATCTATGAAGTCTATTGAGGGACACAGGCCCTTGGAAATCTATTGAGGGACACAGGCCCTACCCCTGTAGTTATAGACTGACTCTTGACACTGCTTTGTTACAAAACTGAAGCATGCTGGTACTGGGAGGGATTATACCAAGCTGGTCACTGTTGTTTTGTTTGTCAGTGTCCAAACCCAGCCCTCTGTATGTGGCAATATAAACCTTGTCCTTCAATGAACTTCTAAGAAAAGGATTTTACAGTACTACAATTTTTTTTGCTCCCAGCCCCTCTCCAGCACAAAATGTGCAGTGAGAGAAGAGGCACTCTGAACAACACCATTATGTGCACAAAATATACATTCCTTCACATGAACATGTTACCCATCAAACTCTCCCCAACCCCTCCCACCCCCCACCCGCCCAAACCAGGGTGAGCTTGGATCCCCAAAAAAAACATAGTCAGTGACTATTGCCAGGGGCTGTGAACATAAGGCAAGCAACCAAGTTCCACTGTGGTAAGTGCAGGCGCATCAAGTCTGGAGAAGATGCCGCCAACGGGCGGGAACATAGAACAGTCAAAAGATTTCCAACCTGGGTAATCAGGGTGTCTCTGGCATATAACAGGGCCCTCTCCCAGGCCAACTTGCCGGACGTGTCTCCAGAACTATAGAACAACACACACCCCCCCTCCAATGGACACAAAGGAAAAAAAAAAACATAGGAGGAAGGCCCCCGATCCCCAACAGCATATGGCATAAGGTCCTCATCGCCATGTCACGTGCACCGGAGGCTAGGGACAGGGGGCATATAGGCAGCCCGGAGGCACAATGGCACAAGACATAGAGGTGCAAAGTTATAGGGAATCCGCCATCTACCACCCGGGGGCCCAGGAGTCCCTCTACAACGGTAATGTCAGCCATGGGGGGGAGGATAGGAGTACTCACTAATCCGGGGAAAACAACTGGAGACGATGGCATCAGTTGCGGGGCAAAGTGTTCACCCACAAGGAGGCCTCACTAGGTGATGTAAAGAATCGGGTGCCCTCCCCATCCTGCACTCTGAGGCGCGCGGGGAACAGCCTACTGTATTTAATTCCTTTAAGTCGCAGGGATTGCTTCACCGCATCAAATGACTTGCGTAGCTTCTGGGTGTCCACAGAGAAGTCTGGGAAGAACATCAGTCGAGCGGCCTCGTGGCGAACGTCCTCCATCTTGCGGGCCTCCCTGAGGATCAGATTGCGGTCCCTGAAGTTAAGGAGCCGGAAGATGAATGTGCGTGGCGGGGTCCCGGGAGGGCCATGGGTAGGTGGCATCCTGTGCGCCCTCTCCACCGCGAAGAACTGCGAGAAGGCCACCTGCGGGAACAGCGTGCGGAGCAACCGCTCTGTGAAGGCAGGTGGATCAGAGCCCTCCGCCCCCTCCGGCAGGCCTATGATCCGGAGGTTGTTTCGCCGGTTCCGGCTCTCCGCGTCCTCGGCTCATGACTCTAGAGCCTTCACCTTCACCTGCAGGGTATGTATGGATGCCGAGTGGTCGCGCACCGTATCCTCCTTGTCCCCCTGTTGGCGTTCAACCTCCGTGACCCGCTGGCGGATTTTGTCAAAGTCCTGCCTGACAAGGCCGATCTCCAGTTGCACAGTGTCAATCTTGTTGGCCAGCGTGGACAGTGAGGACTGATACCCCGTGATCGCCTGCATCAAGGCTGTGAAGTTACTGTGTTCCACGATCGTGGGGTCCGGAGCCTCCGTCTGGGACGCCATGTTGCTGGTAACTGCCACGTGAGGCACCGCGCCGCCCGGGGCCTTGGGAGGTCGGGGGTGTTCCCTTGTTTATGAGCCTTGGCGCGATAACGGGTGCACACCATGTTCCTCCGGGAAGGTTTAGGAGAGGGTGTATGAGCCCCAGGTTGTACTAAGGATGGTAAAACAGGATAAATTTCCCCCAATGGTAGTAGAGCTCCTCAACTAAGCGTCTAGCACCGCCGCCAGCTTGGTCCCGCCCCCCATACATTTATGTTTAAATTTTTGTATAATAGGTTTCAGGTTTAAGGTTACATAATCTTTCGGATTCTCAGTTACCTCAATCCCCAAATACCTAAATGATTTGACTGTCTCTACTTGTGAGGCTGCTTCTGGAATGGGAGTATTTAAAGGGTCTAGTAGTAGTAAAGACGATTTTTGCCAATTAATGGTGAATCTGGAATATCTCCCGAATTTCTCTATAAGGTGCATGACCACTTCCAGGGAGCTGGAAGTGTCTCCCAGGTATATAAGAGTGTCGTCAGCATAGAGGGAAATCTTGTCTTCCCTCTCACCCCAACGAAACCCCACTATGTTCAGAGAAGCCCTAACCATGGCCGCAAGAGGTTCCAGTGCAAGGGCAAAAAGCAGGGGAGAAAATGGACACCCCTGCCTCGTGCCCCTGTGTAGGGGAAATGTTGCAGATAGAGCTCCATTAACTTGTACCCTGGCCTGGGGAGCCGAGTACAGAAGCTTCACCCAGGCTAGAAAAACGTTCCCAACCCAAACTTTTTTTAGTACCGCCCAGAGATATTTCCACTCGACGCTGTGGAAGGCTTTGGCAACGTTGAGGGAAAAGACCGCCCTGTTTCTAGGGTTATCCATTGGCAACTCCAAATTTAAAAATAGCCTATGGATATTAAGTGATCGGCCTATAGGAGTCCGGGAGGAGAGGTTCCTTACCAGGCTTAGGTATAACTACCACAACAGCTTCGTTCACAGATTGGGGCAAACGTTTAGAGTGAGCTGCATAATTCAAAGTGTCTAGGAGCAGAGGGAGTAGTATGTCACCATACCTCTTGTATGTCTCAGCTGGAAGGCTGTCTGCACTTGGGGCCTTACTGTTAGCCAAAGAATGCACTGCCTCTTGGATTTCTTCAATGGTTTTTGAATTGAATGGGCATTCAATAGTTTACAGCCATTATCTGTCAAGGTCGGGAGTGTACACTGATCTAAAAAGTTTCCTAAATCTTCATCTGTTTGGAATATTTTAGAAGTATAGATATCTTCAAAATAGTCTGCAAACACCTTCATAACCTCACTGGAGCCCTGTATTATTTCTCCCGTTGGGGAAGAAATTTAATTAATTTGTGATCTGTCTCTCTGTGCCCTAGAATTTACCTCTAATAGATGTCCTATGTTTTTTCCCTCTTCAAAGAATTTCTGCTGCGTGAAAAATCTTTTCTTCTCCGCATTAGAAGTCACTAACTGCCCATATAGGCTCTGAGCTGCTAACCAGCTGCGTTCAGAGTCTGGTGATGGTTGTGCAATATAATGTTCCTCCACCCTTCTTGCCTCCTCCATCACTTGTGACTCCCAGGCCCTGGAGTCTGTTTTAATTTTTGAGATTTGGGTAATAATAAGGCCCCTACGGTGAACTTTAAGTGTGTCCCACACTATATTTAAATCTGCTGTACCCCTATTGTGGCGTGTAAAACTCGTAAGAACTCGTGGTATCGGGTCATCAGTCGGGAATAGTTGTAAACAGAAGGGGTTCACCTTCTATAACCTATTCACTGATTCAGCCGGGATTGAAATTTGTGCTCTTAGGAGAGAATGACCAGAGATACTACGAGGAACACATTCAATTAGAGTAATCATAGATTTCGCTATGGAGTTGCTTAAGCAGAAATCAATACGATATAAAGCTCTATGTGTAGCTGAGTAGCAGGAATAGCATAGCTTATCTGTATATTTGTCCCTCCACACATCCCTCAAGCCTATCTCACAGAGCATTCTGGCAGCAGCATTAGAGCGTTTTTGACGCTGAGCCGGCAAAGCCCTCAAAAACTCGCATTACCGCCGTAGCAACATTAACTGCCGTTTTTAGCGCCGGCGTTTTATGTTTAAAATGTCATTGGTCACTTTACAAGAAAAAATAGGAAATTCTAGTCAAAAATTACCCAAAGCTTTGCACCCCTGTGGAATTGTGAGTTGGATAGAGGAGAGAAAAGGACAGAGAGGAAAATGGCCATTGCTGTGTCCCAGCCTGAGCTGATAACTGCCGTGGAGGCTCACCTTGCCTTGTGGGACATGAGCGACCTGCCACATGGGGACCACATTTTGAAGGAGAAGCTGTGGAATGACATTACTTCTTCGATCACCCTGGGGTGGGAGGAGGTGACCCCACATGAACAGGAGCATACAAGTAAGTACATTTTCATGGAATGCCTGTTCTGTTTATAGCAGGGATATGCAATTAGCGGACCTCCAGCTATTGCAAAGCTACAAGTCCCATCATGCCTTGGCCTCTGGGTGTCATGCTTGTGGCTGTCAGAGTCTTGCAATGAAATGGGATTTGTAGTTCTGCAACATCTGGAGGTCCGCTAATTGCATATCCCTGGTTTATAGTGTAAAATGCAGAACACTTACCTATTCTTTTCCACTTTACTCTTTTCTACTATTCTTTAGCCAAAAAATTACAGAAGTGGTGGAAGTCCCTCCGGGACCGTGTGAGGAGGGACCTCACGGAGGAGCAGAAGGCCACATGATCTGGAGCACCTGCTCCACAAAAGAAGCTGCACGTGTATGCTGCCAACTTGGTCTTTGTTAGGCAATCAATGTTCAACAGCAGCAGAGAGTAAGTTTTTAAATGTGTTCTTTTTATATCCCTCTGTATATTAATTTGCAGCCCATCCAGAATTTGTATAATTACTTAATGAAATATATCTTTTGTATGACAACATCCAATATAGCTACTAAAAGAAAGGAGCCAGAGGAAGACCAGGAGGTGTACAGACCCACCACCAGCGCTGGACAAGCATCTCCTCCAGTCAGCGATCTTGGCCGCCCCACCATGGAGACAAGAGGTAAGTGTCCAACCATGATTTCTGCCTGTCCATCTCAATGTCTATCTGTCTATCTACATGCATACCAATCTATATTTTTCTTTAATTTGCGGGAATCCATCAGCAGCCATGAGCGTGGGGAGGTGCGCTCTCGTGCTGTTGTCCGTGGCCCTGGGCGTGGCTGTACCCAGCAACAGAGGGGGGGCAGTGCAGCATTGGACACAGAGGGAGAGGATAGGGTCCTAACACTGCTGAACGAAGTGCGTCAGGAGAGGCGCAGTCTGGATCCTTTTTTGACCCACACAACAGACGCGCCTCTTTCTGACGCTATATTTTCCATCTGCTAGGGGACATTGGGGGAGACCTTGAGGTGGAGTGTATGGATTGGATAAATACGCTATGTATTGGAGGAGAACGAATCACCAATCAGTCGAACCATACACTCCATCTCAGGGTCCCCCAATGGCCCCTAGTACCTCAGCAGTGCCACAACCCCCTCTCTCAGTAGCAGCCACCATCCACCATGGCCCAGACCCCATATTATTAACCGCAGAGCTATGTGGACTATCCACCATCCCTTTCTTACACCCCTGAGCGCCAGCCAGCCCCAATCCTCCCCCCCCCCCCTCCACAATCACCATATCCCCATGCCTCCCAGTCCACATACCATAACTTGTAATAAAAGAATCGTTTTTTCTTTTACCAAAAAATGTTTATGATTGTTTTTATTTGTATTGGATGTACATTAGCACACCTTTGCGCTCTGCTTGGGACAAACGTATGCTGAGCTCAAATAGGGCTAGCTTGCGTTTGCCTCATGCAGAATGAAAAGAAACACTTTTCACTCTGCATGGGACAAACGTATACTGAGCTTAAATAGGGCTAGCATGCGTTTGCCCCATGCAGAATGAAAATAAAAACTTTTCACTCTGCATGGTACAAACGTATGCTGAGCTTAAATAGGGCTAGCATGCGTTTGCCCTATGCAGAATGAAAA
>BLSH010281356.1:247621-263075 GCA_018402905.1 Glandirana rugosa | reverse complement strand
TTGTAGGGGGGGGGGGGGGGTCTGACTGTTACGACAACAGGTTTCCACGGGGGATACATGGACCTGAGTTCACTGGTGACTGTGTGAACGTTTGCAAATTTCGACGACCAATCCGTTGTTCTCATTGTTATCGTGGGTATGGTAAAATTGGTGAACTGTTGACCCGTGAATTTGGGGGAATTGTTGGTCTGGTTAAAAGTCGAAAGTCGCGAGAGTGTGAAACTTACTGTTAATGAGTCAGTACGTTGTGACGTGGGTATACTTTAAACGCAGGAAAAAAAGTGTGTTGCATGACTGAGTAATTGTCATTCAAAGTGTGAGAGCGCTGAAAGCTGAAAATTGGTCTGGTTGTTAAGGGGGTTTAAGTGCCCAGTTGTCAAGTGGTTAAAATGGTATGGGTGCTATTGTTACTCTTGTTGCCTAACCAGCAGCTTTAAACGTTTGCAAGTGTGTCAGTGGTCACTTGAGTCCAGGTACATAGGGGGCACCTTTGGACAACAGCATTGTCAGTCTGGGGGGGGGGGGGGGGGATGTTAGGACATTTAAATCTGTTAGTACATCTAACAAATTAACCACTTGCTGACCGCGTTGCGTACATTTACTGCTGCAATGTGGCATCGTCCCGCGAATCGCCATCTATAAACGGCGGCTTGCTCGTGCCCGCCGCACTCTGCAGGAGTGTGGCCGTGGCTCGGGTGGACTTGATCTCCACCGGCGAGTCGCAATTGCCTAGCAGAGAAAAAGAACGGGGAACTGCAGTTGTAAACACGGCGGTTCCCCACTCTGTCAGTGGGCATGTAAGAGATCTACTGATCACTGTCACTGGGATCAGATAGATCTCTTATGCCCATAACAGTCCAGCCCCCTCACAGTTAGAACACATGCAGGGAACACAGTTAACCCCTAGATCCCCCCCCCCAGGTTAACCCCTTCACTGCCAATGACATTTATACAGTAATCAGTGGACATTTAAATTTCTGATCGCTGTATAAATGTCATTGGTCCCAAAAAAGTGTAAAAAATTCCCCAATATCGCAGTCCCGATAAAAATCGCAAATCGCTGCCATTACTAGTAAGAAAAAAAAAATTGTAAAAACGCCAGAAATTAATTCTCATGGTTTTTAAATGCGGCAACTTTTGCGCAAACCAATCAATAAACGCAGATTGCAATTTTTATAAACCAAAAATATGAAGAAGACTATAAATCAGCCAAAACCGATCAGTAAATTTGTTTTTTATAATTTTTTTTTTTGGATATGTATTTTAGCAAAAGGTGATCAAATACCACCAGAAGAAAACTCTATTTGTGGGAAAAAAAGAACGCAGATTTAGTTTGGGTACAACATTGCACGAGCGCAGAATTGTCAGTTAAAGCAATGCAGTGCACTTTTTTTTCCCTTTTGAGATAAAGGTTTTACGTAAATAAATAAAAGCTGATCATTGTAAGCACTCCTTCTAGTGTTAAATGGTTTGTCTCATCTCTGTAACTGATGCATTCTGCTGGAGAGCGTGTTCTTTTGAAAAACAACAGATTGGCCAGATCACCAAATGAAAGGAAAAGAAGGGAAGCCTACAAAAGAAAACAAATACAGTCATCACATCTAAGCATTGGTAAGCTAAGCTGCAATATAACAAATGTTTGCTTTTCAGTTTATTACCATTTTAAGCAAATCAAGGTTATGCTGCTGTTTAGAGGAGAAATGGGCAGTATGCACATAAAAAAAAATGGTAGGGACTATATCCCCTTCCCACGAACTCCTGCTCAGTTGTAGTAAGCAGTCCAAAAAGAGAGTATATAGAGCATACAGAAATGGAGACAGAAAACACTGCTATGGCCCTGACAACTGCGCAAGGAATCATAAGGAAAAACTGACCTGAAAAAAACGGATTTTCATACAAACCAGGTGAATGGAGGAATCATCCCCGGGCAACCTGATTGGGTGTCCTGCAGAAGAAGGGTCCAGTGGTGAACACACCATTCTTACCACTCTGAGCTCCAGGATTTTGATTGGGAGCTTAGCTTCCTCTGGTGACCATGTTTCTTGAGCCACACCCAAAAGATTGACATCGGTTATCATTTTCCAGTGATATGGAAGGATCAATCTTCCCATTGTCAAGGCCAAGCTGGAAACCCACCAATCTAGGGAGTTCCCCTGGCTGGATAGGAGCATAGGTAGATCAAGAGAATGAGTATGTTTGTTTCATGCCAACAGAATTCTGTGTAGGAAAGGTCTGGAATGAAATTGGGCAAATGGAAAAGCCTTGAAGGAGGTCACCGTGAGGCCCAGAACTCTCATGGAGAACATCTCAGTGGGGCATCTCTTACATCTAAAGTCCTGAGCATGAGTTCTTCAGAAAAAGTTCATCTAGATAACCTGTGACCTGGATGCCCTGAGTTCTGAAAAGGGCCAGAAGAGGTGCAAGTACCTCTGTGAGCCTTGCCCAGTTATTCAAATTACATAACATTAATACACAGGGGAGCTCTGCTGTCAATCACAATCCTTGAGCTTGAATAAGTAGGCAGAACTCTGGTAGGCCTGAAACAAACAATCTAAATGTAAATAATATTATGTAAAACAAAACACATGAAAGCAATGGAGTAAAGTTTTGAATTCTATTTTGTACCCCTTTGACGCCACCATTCAAACCGCAGTTCTGAGATGTCAGTGACCCAGGGATAGGCAAACTGCAAAAGACGCCCCTCCACTCTTCATTGGCAAGAGGGCTTTGAGAAAGACTTGTTTGGCTTTTGGGCCAAGTCTTTTGCTGAAAAAAAAGGCAGAACTTTGGTTTAGAATTGACAGCTTTTTTAGATTTAATACAGCTTTAATGTTCACCCCATTGCAAATATTAGACACTACCTAAAATTGGAAAATTGGAAGGAGACTTGCCCATTGAAAGGATACTGGGGTGAAGCTTGTCCAGTTCATTTTCCCCTTTTTGAAGCCTGTTACCCGGGGAGGGGCCCCTCCAATAAGGAACTTTAAAAAGGAACTAATTTTACTGATGCCTTTCCCTTTTTCTGCTTCTGCCAGTGGGATCCTAACCCCTCACTGACAGGGCAGGTAGGAAAAAGAAGAAGAGATCTGGAGACATGCTTGGCCAGTCCATCACCTTTCCCCTCAGCTTCTTTAGCAAGGCAGTGGTCGTCTTGGAGGTGTGTTTGGGGTCATTATCATGTTGGAATACTGCCCTGCGGCCCAGTTTCCGAAGGGAGGGGATCATGCTCTGCTTCAGTATATCACAGTTCATGTTAGCATTCATGGTTCCCTCAATGAACTGTAGCTCCCCAGTGCTGGCAGCACTCATGCAGTCCCCGACCATGACACTCCCACCACCATGCTTAACTGTAGGCAAGACACACTTGTCTGTACTCCTCACCTTGTTGCCACCACAGAGGCTTGACTGGAGATTGGCGGGCAGGAGCATTAGTGTAAAAATAGTGAAAATTCATTCGCTATGGTCACACAATTGGGTGGGATCGGGGCACACTCTCTGCTAGCCCGAGCCCACCCTATTTTGAAGCCTATTAAAGCCTCTGGCTCTAATCATGTGCTTCAAAATACACCCCCCCCCCCCCCGCAATTGTAATCCATGCGTCCGGTGTCCTGAAAGGGGCCGGGCACATGGGTAGGGGGCAGCGGAGGTGTGGGGGGGGGCGGCCCTGCACTTCACATCCTTAAGCGGTTTTAAAAAAGTCCTGGACTTAAAGTGGTTAAAATAAGCTCATGGCTACAGCTGTAGCCATAAGCTTTGCGGCTTCATTTTTTTCAACTGGTGATCGGATGTTCTGGAAAAGTGATCTGGATGACTTTACAGCCACCCGATCACTTTTACAGGGTGACAAGGAATGGCCCCTGTGGTTGTGCCTGGGCTATTCTGTTCCTCCAGGGAGCCCAGGACTTTGCTAAATGATGGTACCTTTAAGAGCAGGAGGTTATTTGAGAATTAGTCCCCCCTTCAACTGAAGAGTTCAACTGATGAATGTGCATTGCATCACTTTCCGGTTCACATCCATCATTCCTCAGCTACTGTAGCCATGGATGCATCTAATCATGCACAATCTGTGCTTGATTAGCTGCATTGGAGGGCAGGGCATTGAGGGTTTTAGGCTACATTTGCATGGGCGACTAGCACCATTACAAACATCAGAGGCAGGAAATCTGCTGATCCCTACAATGACAGGTCAGTGGCAGCTACTACTATCCATGGCTGTCCGCAGAGCCAGTAATTACCTGTGGTGATTGTTCCTGGATGTGAATAAAGTATGTGCACTAGTCACCTGTGCAAATATATCCTAAGACCCTCAATTCCCCCCTGCCTTCTACTGCAGCTGCCCCTGTGTCAGACATTGGCAGGTGAGAAAATCCACCTGCCAACTTTCCACTCCAGGAATGTGGATGGCAGACAGGGTGGAAATATGATTTATGTAAACCACTCCTGTGGCAATGTCCAAGCGACCACTGCAGTAGGGTAAGTTGAATCACTCTTAACTCCAGAATGTTGATGGACAATGACCTTGCCTGCAGTGAACAGGTTCCAAGGCATCTGTCTTCAGGACCCTCTGCAGGAGAAACAATTTTTCCATCTCCAGCATTTGCAAAGAAATCCACCAGCCCAGAGACATTTTCTTCCCTGGGTGTAAATGTATCGGGGAGTCCAGTGACTGCGCTCTCTTGTACCATGCCATCAAGAAATTCAGTTGGAGGGGCTTGGAATGAAATTAGGCAAATGGCACTGCCTTGAAGGAGGCAAACATCTTTTCTAGAACCCTCATTCACATGCGGACCGAGGGGTATTGCAGAGTCCACAGCAACTCCATGCGCAGAGATTCTGCAGAGTTCGCAGAGCATGACATTTACTTGGGGAATGATCACTCTTGAATGAACAGTGTCCAAAATCAGACCTAAATATTCTATCCTCGTATCTGTTACAAAAAAATATTCTATCCTCTGGGTTGGGACTAAGATTAATTTAAAACAGGAATACCGTAGCCTGTAGGAGCCAAGACCAAAGCTAGCACCTTTGTGAACAAACTATGCGATGTGGACAGAACAAATGCAGGGCCACATTTTGAAAAATGTCCATCTGTCACTGCCAAACGCAGGAACCGTTGGTGGGGTTGGAAAATTGGGATATGCAGATAAGCATCTTTGATAGCCACAGATGTAAGAAAATATCCTTGCAGGAGGGAGGTCATTGCTGAATGAATAGATTTCATATGAAACTTTGTACACTGAGAAGCTTATTCCTGGTATCTAGAATGGGACGAACGTTGATGTTTGGATTAAAAACCGTGAGGAAGTTAGCGAAGAAACCATGAAACTTTTCATTCTTCAGAACAATCTCTTCCTGTGACAGCAGGCAATCAAGGAATTGAAAAAGGCTGTCATTTGCAGATTAAAAGAAACGTGGAGAGAGAAGGTTCTGAAATTCTAGCTTGTAATTCCAAGCCATTATACCATGGCCCCAATCATCTGCAATCTCCCCCTGCCAGATGCCCAATGTCAAACATCCTTCATTGCAATGAAGACTTGTTTCCTGGTTTAGAGGTTTTCGATCCCCACAATCGAACAGCTAAGGTGCAGTGCTACTACCCCCCCCCCCCCCGGTATCCTCCACAGCTGAAATAACCAGTGCTCAGGTGCAGATTGCTAAGAGCCGCCAACACATCTAGTTTAGGAGAAAAGCAGGCACCACGGTAAATCACAGTATTGCTCGAGTTTTTATTGTAAATTGATGTGAACAGCATAGAAAGTCAATGCTGTTTTCAGCTGAAATGCGTTGACTTTTTGTGCTGCTTACACTGCTTTACAATAGAAGCAATGCTGTGATTTACCATGGTGCTGGCTCTTCTCCTGTACTCGTTTTGAAAACCAAGCCTTCGTCAGAACTGGGAGTAGGGCTTCGGCTTAGAGCCCTATACCTATGATTGGCAAAAATAATGTTTTTTTGGAAGTAGAATTGTTAATAGGCTCACTTCAGGCTTTGACTTCTTCTTTCCCACAGTTACCTTTAGGAATTTTTAATCCAAAGTGGGAGTGAACTAACGTTTCCTTTGAAAACCTACTCAACCTACTTTCCACAGGGAAGCTCTGCTAACCAACACTAGCTATAGGAGAGGACACCCATAGGATAAATTTGTTGAATGGAGTTTTTGAAGGCATTGACCAAGAAACTAAGAACATGGGGTAAATCCTCCATGTATCTGCCTGGCCTAGTATCTCTGCAGTCAAGGTCTCAGTGCCCCAAGGTCTGACTTCACAGGATGATGACAGATACAACTCTAAATTTGCAACCGCAGGTTGTAAGATCACCCCCACTAGAGCAAAGGAGGCTTTAAATAAGGCCTCCAGACATTTGTCCAAAGCATCCTTAAATGCCTGTACCTTGTCCACTGTAACTGTGAGGGTCTTGTAATTTATGCCCCTAGAATGCCTAAAGGTGCTACTTAGATGTTGTGTCTCTCTATGTGGCCAGGCTTTGTAAAGTTTCACACATACTGTATGGTATTACCATATGTATAGGGAAGGACAGGGAATGCTGTGATGGCCACTGTGATCCCAATCCTGCAACCTTAGGGACACAGGACTTGGGAAGCTGCAATTTTAAATTGGTCCTAACCACTTCCGCATGAAAACCCAACAAAAGCCTTTTGGGTCTTAGACCCAGACTCGGTTTCCTCAGAAGAGGACTTTTCCAGGCCCCCATCCTTCAGAAAAGTTGCTTCCCCCTCAACCTCTTCTTTTGTGGTTCCTCAACAGGCTACTTTTCTGACAATAAGGAGGGAGGAGGGGAAAGGGAGTGTGACAGACCTAACCAGAACAGGGGCTTTTGGGGGGACTGCAGGATGGCCTCTTGCCTATTGCCTATGGGCCCTGGCTTTAAGGGAACACTA
The DNA here is from genome assembly GCA_018402905.1 of Glandirana rugosa. Lineage (NCBI taxonomy): Eukaryota > Metazoa > Chordata > Amphibia > Anura > Ranidae > Glandirana > Glandirana rugosa. The sequence continues at coordinate 256,177 of BLSH010281356.1, read as the reverse complement.
CTCTTTGGGAGGTGTGCACCTGGGGTACCCTTGGAGTGGTCTTGTTTCTGATTCAAGTCCATGTCTCCCCAAAACACACAGACTCTGGGAACTGGAGGACCCATATACATATTTAGGGCCTCTGCCCAAAACCAGCAATGACTGCTTTAGATTGTGATCCTCAGAACAGATGTTAATATCATCCCCTCAAAGCAACCTCCTGACATAATCGTTTTATGGTGTCATGTGTTAAGTGTCTTTCTCCCATTGTGTGCCTCCTAGGTGTGCATTCCGATTGTTAAGGCCCGTACACACAGTACAATTATCGGTGGAAAAATGTTGTACGACAGCCTGTTGTATGTGAAGATTAGAAAACTTTCTTCTGCCGACAAGGCGTCGTCCAATTTTCGGCTTGTGTGTGTACAGAAGTTGACCAAACAAAAGTTGTAAGTGCAAACACACATGCTCAGAATCCAGGAAGTGTTCGGTCGTGTAAACCTGCGTCCGTAATTCACAATTCCCATTCACCTGAGCTTCCTCTTTATACGCTCGTAACGCGTCACTACATTCGGCTTTGTCGAGCGATAATTTGACTACCGTCAGTACGCTAAACAAAATCACGAACAGCCGATTTTGAGAAAAGTTGGACGTGCAGTCTTACAACAATCGCATTGTGTGTACAAGGCTTAAATTGAGTCACCAATTGTTTCTGTCTGCTCATCTTGGAGAGGTGATTAATATTGTGACCTGACCACTGTACCTTGTTATAGAACCATTGTGGGATGTTATGTGTTTATGTTAATTTGCTTACAGGTTAATTAGAGCACTCTCAGCTATTAGTTGACTAGATGTGGATTAACGTTACAGTGCTTTGAAAAAATGTTCATGCCCCTTGCAATATTCCACATTTTGTCACATTACAACTAAAAACGTTGTGATAGACCAACACATGGTGGCACATAATTGTGAAGTAATTGGGCATCATTTGAATTTAGCGCATAGATTGTAGGACAAATTTTAAAGGGGGAAATTTTAAATAAAACTGTGTTGCACAATCACCCTGTCATTTTTCTTTCTGGTGCTTATCCATTGATGGGAGAACATGTTTATTGGAGGAAGAAATGCTGATTGTTTCAAGGTAGGGTGAAGTTTATGTTTGGTTTGTTTAACCAAATAACAAGGCTTGATTGGTCCACTGGCAGTGGATCACTTTGTGCGTCATGTTTTAGGGCCATCCATGTGGATGGGACGAAGTTTACTAAGTGCAATAACACTGGACTTTGCTTGTGAATTTTATGAAGGACTTTTTTTGTTTATATATATATATATATATATATATATATATATATATATATAAAATATTTTTACAGGTTTTTATGTCTTAGTGTAATATTCGCTTTATTTGTAGACTAATCTTTGTTGGGATATAGTGGTGTATTTATTAATATATGTTTTTTTGGGACACTAACCAGTGGATGTGACTGGAAAAATTGCAAAGATACAGTATCTCACAAAAGAGAGTACACCCCTCACATTTTTGTAAATATTTTATTATATCTTTCATGTGATAACACTGAAGAAATGTTACTTTGCAATAATGTAAAGTAGTGAGTGTACAGCTTGTATAACAGTGTAAATTTGCTGCCCCCTCAAAATAACAACACACAGCCATTAAAGTCTAAACCGATGGCAACAAAAGTGAATACCCACTTAAATAAAAATGTCCAAATTGAGCCCAATTAGCCATTTCCCCTCCTCAGTGTCATGTGACTCGTTAGTGTTACAAGGCCTCGGGTGTGAATGGGGAGAAGGTGTGTTAAATTTGGTGTTATCGCTCTCATTCTCATACTGGTCACCGGAAGATTAACATGACACCTCATGGCAAAGAACTCTCTGAGGATCTGAAAAAAAGAATTGTTGCTCTACATAAAGATGGCCTAGACTATAAGAAGTTTGCCAAGACCCTGCAACTGAGCTGCAGCACAGTGGCCAAGACTATACAGCGGTTTAACAGGACAGGTTCCTCTCAGAACAGGCTTCGCCATGGTCGACCAAAGAATTTGAGTACATGTGCTTAGCGTCATATCCAGAGGTTGTCTATGGGAAATAGATGTATGAGTGCTGCCAGCATTGCTACAGAGGTTGAAGGAGTGGGGGGTCAGCCTGTCAGTGCTCAGACCATACACCGCACACTGCATCAAATTGGTCTGCATGAATGTCGTCCCAGAAGGAAGCATCTTCTAAAGATGATGCACAGGAAAGGACATGAACTACTGGAACCATGTCCTGTGGTCTGGTGAGGCCAAGATAAACTTATTTGGTTCAGATGGTGTCAAGTGTGTGTGGCAGCAACCAGGTGAGGAGTATAAAGACAAGTGTGTCTTGCCTACAGTCAAGCATGGTGGTGGGAGTGTCATGGTCTGGGGCTACATGAGTGCTGCTGGCACTGGGGAGCTACACTTCATTGAGGGAAACCATGAATGGCAACTGGTGAACTCAATGCCCAAGAGGGTTAAGTCAGTGCTGGAAAATAATGGTGGCCACACAAAATAATTGACACTTTGGGCCCAATTTGGACATTTTCACTTAGGGGTGTACTCATTTTTGCTGGCGGCTTTTTAGACATTAATGGCTGTGTGTTGAATTATTTTGAGGGGACAGCAAATGTACACTGTTATACAAGCTGTACACTCACTACTTTACATTGTAGCAAAGTGTCATTTCTTCAGTGATGTCAGATGAAAAGAGAATAAAATATTTACAAAAATGTGAGGGGTGTACTCACTTTTGTGAGATACTGTATCACTATAATTTTTTAAAATCAAGAATGTATAGTTTTGTACATATTTTTCTTTCAATTAGTATGGCAGGTAGGGAAAATGTTAAGTCTTTCTTTTTGGTCAGGTAAATATTAAAAACACAGATATGCAGTCTTTTCTAGCCAAGAGGTAGGCTCATTTTAATATGTATTCCAGTTTCCTACCAAGATGATGTTCAAAGCCTATATACAGAGATCAATAGCTCAAGCTTATACACAAAACATGCATTTAGGAGTACTGTATTCTTTATAGGACAACAAACCCAAACTGACTAAGGACCACTGCAGTTTTCCCATTAAAGAATCATTCCACGCACAAATATAACTTCATATGCTGAGCAGATTTTGGTGTGCCTCAGCACATACAGAGCAATACACCTTACTATCATGTGTTGGGTCTTCTTTTTCTAGTCTGTTGTGGTGTTCTGGCTCTTTAACAACTTCAAGACCAGTTTCACCCCCTTCCTGCCTAGGTCATTTTTCAGATTTCAGAGCTGTCACAATTTAAATGATAATTACTCATGCAACACTGTACCCAAATTAATTGTATATACTTTTTTGAGACACATAGAGCTTTACTTTGTTATGATTTAATAACCACTTTTTTTTATAGCAAAAGGAAAAAAAGACTGAAAATTTTGGGGGGAAGGATTTTTTGACTTACCATAAAATCCATTTCCCTGGGTTAATTGACAGACACAACACTTCCTTACCATAGGGTTATACCGCCCCCTACAGGAGAAGGACACTAGGCAGAAAAAATATCTGGCTACACCTATGGGCAGTCCTGGGTGGTATACACCCCCTCTCTGCAATAAGCCTTTAGTTTAGTAACAAGCAGTATCAGAAGTATTAAAATCTCCTCAGAAGGGTGGGTGCTGTGTCTGTCAATGAACTCAGAGAAATGGATTTTATGGTAAGTAAAAAAATCCCACAAGGAAACCTACTGAAACAGAGTAAGCAGGGGAATCCCCCGAATCAGTATAAAACAGGAGGCTTACGTAAAACTGAAGGCACCAAGTCCAGATCCCACGGCGGTAGAACAAACCGCACCAGTGGAAACAGACGTCAAGTCCCTGAATAAAAGTATGCACCAGGAAATGCGAAACCAGGGAACACTGAAGAAGACTGCCAAGGCTGACACCAGGCCCTTGATGGTACTCAAGCACATTTCTGCTCAATCCCCCCGTAAAGGAAGGTCAGAATCTGAACCACCAAGAAACAAAGGCAGTCACCAAGGAACGTCAGCGATCAGGCGCACCAGGTCAGCTTACCCAGACCGAAAGTACCCATCCTGAACCATTAGAGTGACCGGAATCCCTGCGGCCATGATCCTGTGCAAAAGCCACAGCCGAAGCTGGAAAGGAAGAAAGGCCTATATCAAACTATATCGGCCCCATGGGCCACCAGAGCGTGTGAGGTGCCCCCCAGAAGATCCTGTGACCTTGCCAGAAATCTCGGTCCCTTTCTGTTGAGTCGCGACGCAAACAGTGCCCAATCAGAGACATATCCGAAGAAACATGGCCTGGTGAAGGACCCACCCGTGGTCCAACACTAACCGACTGAGGCATCCGCCTGGCAGTATTCCACTTCCAGAAAACGCACCTTGGAGAGGGTCGGAACGAGACGTTCTGCCCACCAGAGAATGCCAGCCACCGCCAGGGCTGCCAACACTCCATTTGTTCCGCCCTGGCAATGGACATAGGCTACCGCCTTTGCATTGTACGACTGGATTCACACCAGGAACCCCTGAACTAGATCCATCCATGATCCAGACGAAGTCTGATTGCTCGAAGGTCCAGGATATTGATCGGTAGTCTGGACGCCTCCAGCATCCAGAGACCCTGAGCAGACAGAGCTCAGTCCCAAGACACCTCCCCACCGGTGACCACCGAAGAGCAAAGCCACCAGACCAGGGAACCCCTGGTTTCCCGGCCCAGCCAATCCGATTTTCCAAAGACCTCGGGCACTTGTCCCATTAAGCCAGGATCTCCCTTGAGGGGAGCTTGTATGGAACCGTGCAAATGGAAATGCCTCGAATGTAGATACCATCAGGACCAACAACCGCATGTAGGTCCGCAGGGAGGCCCATCTGCTGGACAACAGTAGATGAAATGTGGCGAGCAACTCCTGGAGTTTTTCCAGATATAGAAACGCTCTGGCCAGAACTGGAGCCGGGTCAGGCCCAGATAATCCAATGTTCTGGAATAAAAGCCAGAGCAGACCTAAAGGTATTATAGAAGCCAACTGGAATTTGTCAAAGTCTGTATATGAGCTACGTTGCCCTTTGGGGCAGTCGAGGCCTTTGCTCGCAGAGCAGACCACAAACCCCCGCTGACATAACCAGAGGAGTGATAGCGAGACCAAGAGGCAACACCACGAGCTGGTAATGCTCTACTCCCACAGAAAAATGGAGGGAGTGCTGGGGTCAGGCACACAGTGTAATGTGTAAGCAGACATTTGTGACGTCGAATAAAAACCAGAAAGTCCCCATGAGGAAGGGGTGCCATCATCTTGCCCTCCATCTTTCGGACCGTGGACAGGATTTTAAAAAAACCCTAAAAACTGTTCGACAGGAACCGGGCCAAGCATACCCTGAAGCATCAGGGCTTGTACAACTCCAACAGTCCGTTGACAGACGCAAAATGGGGGGAACCCCATTTGGGGAACAAGGCCGTAACATTATCTTGTAACCAGACAAGATCAAGACGCCCCCTCACTCCAGACACGGATGAGGGCGCAATGCCGAAAGAGGACTGCGTCTGGGGCGAGGCTTCTTCCCTTCTCAGACTGTGGACAAATGTACCTTCCTCTCTCGTGAGACGCGTAATGATGTCATCCAGGGTAGCCCCAAAGCGACAATGGCCTTTAAAAACCTAGTTCACAGACCAACACTTAGGCCCCATACACGTCTAAGCACCACTGCGGAAACAGAAAGCTCAGCAACCAGGGAAACTGCGTCCAAGAGGCATAGCAGACCAACCGTGGTCCCTAGATCAACAGGCCCGCCATTTCAGCAAGGGCAGCGGGATTCCGCTCCCCCTCCATGTATGTCTGCCGAATCCGTAAAAGCCGATTGTCATGTGCATCCAAGAGACAGGGTGATCCCCCACTGGTGAAATAGTCCACTTCTTAAGGAGGGACTCCTCAAGATTCTTTGGAAGCACAAAGGGGTGCTGTGGACACTCCCATTCTTCATGGGCAAAATGAGCCAAAGAGGAGGGAGAAGGGAACTCTTTCGCCCTGCCAGACAGTTCCTGGGTGCCAAAGGGAACCAGCCTTCCTCCGCAGCCACAGCCCTCATATTTAAAGTTTCCCACACAAATGTATTAAGTGCAACAACCAGAGCCTTCTCGTATGCCACTACAGTTGTGGAGGAATCATCCTCAGGGAGCGTGGCCACCAACCCGTAAGATGGGCCACGACTGTGGCAACAGAGCCAGATCGCCCAAGGTCCCGCACAGGGGGCGTCGACCTAGGTCGTACACAGGGGACGTCACTGAGGCCCCTGCACAGGCGGGCAAGGGCTGAGGCCCCTCATCGGGGGAGTGCCGACCAAGGGCCCGCACAGGGGATGCCGACCAAGGCCCCGCACAGGGGAAGCCAACCAGGGCCCTGCACGTGTGACACCCACGTAGGGCCCATCTAAAGGAACCCCCAAAGGGGGTCACCTTAGATCTTCCATAGCCTCTGGTAGGAGGCCCCCACGGGTGGACTGGACTGATCCAAACTGCGGAACGGAGGCCGGAAAGCCCGAAACCGAAGGCCTCTGCTCCCCACCCAGCCCCCGGTTGGTAGGACGCAAAGCCGCGGCCTAAATTACTGGAGAGCTGCTGCAGGAGGCCCCATCATGGCTGTCCGGTCACTGGCCCCCCAGGCCCAACCAAGCAGCAGGTAGGCCCAAGGGGTGCCCCATCCCCAGTAACAACCCCTGGGGTGTGAAGGGGGTGGGACAGTGTTCAAAAGGCACATAGGCCAGAAGCCTGGGCCTCACCCAGGAGGGGGGGCGAACCCCGGAGGGACTGACCACCACCCCAGGGAGTACCCACGCCCCACACCCCATCCAGGAAAGAAGAGGTTGGGACCCCCCACTCACCGATCCGGTGAAGCATGCGGGTAACGTTCCCAGACAGATCCTCCTCGCCACCGAAGTGGGGGGCTGTTGGCCATGAGGAACGCTGTGGCGCAGGGCTAGGCCTGGTCGTATGCGACCTCGCGAGATGTTTAACTCGCAGGGCCAGCCCCCGTCCAGCGAGGCTATGTCGCAGCCCACCTAGCGCGTAGCTGCAGTCTGCACATGCTTGCTTGCCAGGGCTAGAGATCCCAGCAAGGAACTAGGTCCTTACTCCTGACTAGGCAGAAAAAACTGAAGACCTATTGCAGAGAGGGGGGTGTACACCACCCAGGACTGCCCATAGGGGTAGCCAAGTCTTTTTCCTGCCTAGTGTCCTACTCCTGTAGGGGGCGTTATAATCCTATGGTAAGGGAGCGCTGTGTCTGTCAATGAACAGAAGAGAAAAAAGGTTTCTTAGTCTCAGTTATAAAGTTTTTCAAATAAATAATCTTTCTTCATACATTAGGCCAAAATGCTACATTTCTTTGGTAAACAAATCTGTGTATATTATGTTGTCTGTGAAAGTTATAGAGTCTAAAAACTACAGTACATGTCACAATAGCATAACAGTAGCAATAACATTAATAAAGCCATTGAAAGTGCTTGGTGTGCTTCTGTGCAATTATTTCTTCAATACAGTGATTGATAGGTGACTTTAGTGACTTCACTCCACACACAGAGGACCAGGGGTGACTCCTCACTCACCAGATGTGTTGGACCCTGTGCCTTGCTCCAAGGAAGGGTCTGACAGGCTTGCAGGTCTGCTTGAAGGGGGACCTGTCACTTTACGGTAGTCTCCGCCCACTCCTGTCAGTCCTCTGATCCACAGGGACGGTTTGGCAATGTTCCAAAGGGGCCGGTGTTACGCATAGTTAACAAATATATAACTTCTCATACCATAGTATATTCTTATAAAGTTTTACTGGGCATACATTTGTTTAACCACTTCAATACTATGCACTTAGAACACTTTCCTACCAGACCAATTTTCAGCTTTCAGTGCTGTAGCGATTTGAATGAGAATTGTGCAGTCGTGCGATGCTGTACCCAAACAAAGTTTTTATCATTTTGTTCCCACAAATAGAGCTTTCTTTTGGTGGTATTTGATTACCCCTGCGGTTTTTATTTTTTGCGCTATAAACAAAAAAATATGGAAATTTTGAAAAAAAAAAAAAATTCTCAATTTCTGTCACAAAACTGTAAATAAGTAAATTTTCTCCATCACTGATGGGCACTGATGAGACTACACTGACGGGCACTGATGTGGCAGTACTGATTGGCACTGATGAGGTGGCACTGATGATGAGGCACTTATATGCAGCAATGATGAGCACTGTTAGGCGGCACTGATAAGCAGCACTGATGGGCACTGATATGCAACACGGACGGGCACTGATATGCAGCACTGACGGACACTGATAAGCGGCACTGATGGGCACTCATAGGCGGCACTGATAAGTGGGCACTAGTAGGTGGCACTGATATGTGGCACTGGTATGCACTGATAGGAGCACTGGTACACACTGATAGGGGCACTGGTGGGCATATGTACTGAAAGGGGCCCATTCCCTGGTGGTCTAGGGTGGCATCTGAAGGTGGCACTGAGTGCCATTCATATTGGGCACTATGCCCCTTATCTGGTGGT
>BLSH010281356.1:228619-243181 GCA_018402905.1 Glandirana rugosa | reverse complement strand
TTTAACCCGATAGAAAAATGACAAAAAGAATAAAAAAATTAATTATTTTTTCACATAAAAAAGATTTTTTTTTTAACGCAAACTTTCTGACGATGTGTTTATGTCACACTGTATTTTATGACGTTACTAACGGTACAAAAAGAGAAACGATTTTTTTATGTATATTACAAACCCCCAAGATGTCACGGAACGTTTTCATAAGCCGGGGGAACTTGAAACGCTGGAAAACGGTGTAAAGTCCGAAGTTTGTATTTCTATATTTTGACATTAAAAAACACTTCTTAGTTGTTCACACTGTGTTAGTACTTCACCTTGCTTTAAATAACCTATAAAGTTTGTAAAAATTGTTTATTTTTTGACTTTTTAACCCGCACGTTTTAATAAGTCGGGGAAATGAAAGTCACGTCGTTTGAGAGAGCACTGAAAGTAAAGGGGCTGAATAATTTTGCACGCCCAATTTTTCAGTTTTTTATTTGTTAAAAATGTTTGAAATATCCAATAAATTTCGTTCCACTTCATGATTGTGTCACACTTGTTGATTCTTCACAAAAAATTACAGTTTTATATCTTTATGTTTGAAGCCTGAAATGTGGCAAAAGGTCGCAAAGTTCAAGGGGGCCGAATACTTTTGCAAGGCACTGTAGAACCCCCAAACATTATATGTATTTTTTTAGCAAAGAGAAAAACATGGCAATCATTGCAGTATTTTATGTCACACTGTATTTGTGTAGCAGTCTTTCAAACGCAATTTTTTTTTTAGAAAAAATACACTTTTTTATTAATTAAAAAAATAAGAAAAACAGTAAAAAGATAGCCCAATTTTTTTGAAAATTGTGAAAGATGATGTTACGCCAAGTAAATAGGTACCTAACATGATGCGCATAAAATTTGCACACCCTCGTGGAATGGCAACAAACTACGGTACTCAAAAAATCTCCTCTGGCTGCAGGCATCACCCCGGTACAACCACTTCAACCAAATAATGTACAGGTACGTGATTTGGCGTGGAGTGGTTAAAAGGTGGAAAAAGTTCTGAAATTATTTATCTTGGTCTCTTGGTCTTTTTTTGTTACATCACAGAAACCTGACATTTTAACAGGGATGTGTAGACTTTTTATATCCACTGTATGTACATACACACAATTTGCAAATCGATCAATCCTAATGTATTGACTGCCTATTTCAATTCTTGAGGCCCTAAAATGCCAGGACAGTATAAAACACATGACCCCCAAATGGCCCCTTTTCGAAAAGCATACAGGCCAGGGTATTTAGTAAGAGGCATGATGAGTTTTTAGAAGTTGTAGTTTTTTTGCCACAATTTTACTTTTACGATGAAAGTAAATAATTGGATTTTTTATACATACTTACCTGTAAAATCCATTTCTTTCAAAGGACATCACGGGACACAGAGCAGACTATATATTCAATACATCTGGGTTATACGCCACCTATAGGTGAATGGACACTGGTGTTTTATTAAAAACAGGAAGTACCCTCTCCTATATAACCCCATCCCATATTGGGAGCACATAGCAAGCAATGAACTCCACAAGACAGAGAGGGGAGGGACCTCTGTGTCCCGTGATGTCCTTCGAAAGAAATGGATTTTACAGGTAAGTATGTATAAAAAATCCAATTTTCTTTCTCGGACATCATGGGACACAGAGCAGGCTATATATTCAATACATTTAGGATGTCCCAGAGCAATACCTGAGGGGAGGGAGACAACTCCAATTAAACCACAGCTCTTAATATGCTGTGGCCAAAAAAAAAAACAGAATTTTCCGCTGTTCTAACATCCACCTGATAGAATCTTGTGAATGTATGTACTGAGGACCATATAGCGGCCTCAATCTGTGCCACCGATGTCTGGTGGCAGAAGCCCAGGAGGTCCTCATCTCCTGGTGGAAAGAGCTCCACCCTTAATGGGGGAACTCTCCCCCTTTAATCAAAATTTTGAGTAATCAGCTGGCTAATCCACAGTGAAAACAGCTGCCTTGGATGCCGCCCAACCCTACCTAGGGCCTTCAGGCAACAACAAAAAAGGCATAAGTCCTAGTGATGTCTAGAGATCCCTTCAGGTAGATCTTAACAGCATGCACCACCTGTAGAGAGTGCAATGGTCTCTCCTCCGGTGAGGAGGGCTGAGAATAAAAAGAAGGTAACATATTATCTTCATTGAGAAGAGAATAGTTTCGTAGTCAAAAGACAAAATTGATATCCCCTGGACAGGGAGGCAATCTAACTGGAGGTAACAGCATAGTTACCCCTTGTAGACAAGTCCTGATCAAGGAGTGAGAAGCCAAGGCCTCTGGATATATATATGGACAAGGCAGAGGACTTGTCCTTTGATAAAACCAGATTCAATCCCATGGACAGGAAGGAAATCTAACAGGTGGTAACAGATGAGTTACCCCTTGAAGAAAGGTCCTGATCAAGGAACCAGAAGTCAAAGGTTTTCGAAAACATATGGATAAGGCAGAAACCTGTCCTTTGATTGTAGTCAAAACCAGCTTCAAGTCTACTCCTGCTTGAAGAAAGGCTAGCATTTTAACAATCACATACTTGCAGGGTTGCCATTTCCTGGCCTCACACCACGCAATGTGAGCCTCCCAGACCCTGTGATAATCTCCCTGGTGACTAGATTTTTAGTGTTTACCATTGTAGATAACACAGGGCCCAAAAAACCCCAGGATCTCTCAATACCGTGGCTTCAATCGCCATGCCATCAGCTTAGCGCACATAAATTCGGATGGAATATAGGACCCTGAGAGAGTAGATCGGATCGGTCCGGAAGCTGCCAATGCCCGTCCGCCATTAACCTCAATATCTCTGGGTAGCAAGGCCTCCCTGGCCCAATTTGGCGCCACCAGAATGACTGTCGCCGCCTCCTCCCTTGCTCAAGGGATGCTGTAGCAGAGTGATTGGGGGAAAGGCATAAATCAAGGAGAACTGGGCTCATGGAATCACCAGAGCCCCTACGCCTATAGCACCAGAATCCCCTGCTCGGGACACAAACAGCTGGACTGTGTTGTTTAATCGAGATGCCAGTAGATCAACCTCTGGCGTCCCCCAGCGCAGGCAAATTTCCTGAAACACTTTGGGCTGTAGGGGCCACTCTCCTGGGTGTATCTGTTGGCGGCTGAGAAGTCCGCCTTCCAATTATCCCACGCCTGGGATGTGAACTGCAGTCTTGCAAAGTTGCCACTGCCGTGGTCTTGTCGGCCTGTACCCTTATCAGGTAGCCCTGAATAGCTCATAGCTCTAGGAGGTTTGTGGGCAATCTCTGTTCCACCAAGAACCATCTCCCCTGGACTGTGGAGTCCCCCATGACCATGCACCAGCCTATAAGACTGGCATCTGTGGTCATAATCTTCCAAGATACTGGAAGAAAATATCTGCCCTGAGACAGATTCTGGTTTACTAACCACCAGGTGAGACTCCATCGAGCCCTGGGAGATAAGGATATGCAGGAATCTGAAGTCTGCAATTGTCTGTTCCACTCTGCAAGGATGTTGCGCTGAAGCACCCTGGAGTGACACTGTGCATAAGGAACTGCCTCGAAAGAGGCTACCATCCTCACACAGAGGAGAACTGAAGAGTGTCTCATCGCCCTCACCTGGCTACCAGAGCCTTGAGGTCGCTGATCCTCTCAGCTGTGAGAGTATCCTTGGAATGTATCTAGCTATAGAAAAAAAAAAAAAAAAACCTCTGAGGTAGCAAATTTGGTGCAGGCAAATATGCATCCTTGATATCTATTGATGCCAAAAAATCTCCTTCCTGGAGCGAGGCAATCATTCAGCAGATTGACTCAATGTGGAACGGCCATACTGCAAGAAATTGGTTTAGGACCTTGAGATCTAGAATAGGCCTTACCTCCCCGCTTTGTCTCTGGACTGTAATAGGTTTGAGTATTAAGCAAGCAGGCATGTGTTTATGCAAAACGTGCTTATGTAAGTAAGCATGCATCTGTTTATGCACAACACGCATTCAAGGCATCAGGTGTCTCTGCATCATGTGCGCTATATGCCTCATGAGACCTATGCAGACACCTATGCCAAAAAAGGCACCCATGCAGACACGAGTCTCAATGCGACACAAGTCTTCCATGTGACCCCAGTCTCCAAGCGTCATGTCTCCATGCGATACGTCGCTAAGCGACACAAGTCCATATGCAACACAAGTCCACATGCGACCCAAGTTTTATGCGACATGTGTCACTTTGCAGCTTTGTGTTTTAGCCCACATGTGTTTTAACAACCATGTTTTAACAACGGTGTTTTTAAGCAATCAAGCGTTTAGGCAAACACATGGTCCTGCAAACATTCATTTAGGCAGACATGCTTTTTTAGAATCGGAGGGTTATGGAAAGGAGACCTGTCGCCCTTATCACCCTGTGTGATAGAAGCAATCATACCAGTAATCCTGGTTTCCAAGTTCAGGTCATCTTTAGTAACATACTGTGAGGAAACAGATGAGGGGTCAGCTACCATACAAGACAGTTGCAGCGGCTCAAATTGCCCGGTCGCTTCTGGTCTGTCAGGGGAAGCAATGGAAACAGTGATCCGAGTAGCCTTAGCAAGGGCTGTGGTAACACCTGTGCCTCTAGCATTATTACAGGCAGCTTTGCTCCCCCCCTTTGCTTCTTGTAAGCCATGGCTGCTAGTGCATGCTTTGCCCACATTCCCCGAACCCAGCTTCCTGCCCAGCCTGACTCAGCTCCCACCCCTAGACTCACATATCACCGGGAGGATCTGTAGCCTACTTCCCCACCATGTCTGCTTCACTTCCTAGTGAAAAGACAGATTAATACTGGCGCAAGCTCCCCCTGGTGGCAGCTTCACAGGAACTGCAGGTAAGACCAATCATGACTGTCTTTCTAGCCGATCCCTGTGGTGGTGAGAAAAAAGAAGTGCAGGCAAAAGGAGGGAAAATTTAAACAAACTTTTTCCTATGCATGCAGGAAGCCAGCTGGGTTCAGTAACATTATCCCCCATTGGGGATTACTCACCATTCCCGCCGCAGGGCCTGGAGGAGACTGCAGGTCCAACCCTCACCCATCAAGGCGGGCTTTTTCTCAAGGACCTTCAAAGACTGGGTACCCATTCTGAGGGTCCTCTCCCTTGGACCTGTACAGCACCCTGCAGGCATACCTTGGTTCAGTGTTCCAGGTTTACCTTCACGCAGGATCCAGCGCCATATATGGTCGCTTACAAGCAAAACCTCGCAGTTTCTTCTGTCTTCTTAGCAAGGCCCAGGTACCATTTATCTTAGCTTAATGCCGTTTGAAATGGATCCGGTATGAAGGCTGTCCCTGGTTCTAAAAGAACCTGTGTGGGACCCAGCATAAAAGCTCCACAGAGCTGTAGAAGTGACTATTCACCTTCAAGACACTGGCGAAAAAACTGATGTGTTCCCAATATGGGAGGGGTTATATAGGAGAGGGTACTTCCCGTTTCCTGTTTTTATAAAACACCAGTGTCCATCCCCCTATAGGTGGCATATAACCCAGATGTATTGACTATATAGCCTGCTCTGTGTCCCGTGATGTCCGAGAAAAAAGGGTTTTTTAACTTACCGTAAAATCCTTTTCTCATAGTTCATTGACGGATGCAGCAACTCTTCATTATGCCTGGGGTTATGCTACCTTTCACTAGGAGTGGACTAGGCAGATTAAGCTAAATGCAGACACAGCCCCTCCCAGGGGGCGGTCCTCCCTGGTATAAACAACCCCCGCACAGGCCAGCTCAGCCTTCAGTCAGTAACAAGCAGTGCAAGCGCGAACCAACAAAGAGGGGTGGGGTACTGCATCCGTCAATGAACTATGAGTTACTAAGGATTTTATGGTGAGTTAAAAAATCCTATTTTCGCTTTCGTTCATTGACGGATACAGTAACTCTTCATTACGCCTGGGGATGTCCCAAAGCAGTGTCAAAAGAGGGGTGGGTAATGCAAAAACAAAACTTCACCCAACAGGGAATTCTCTATAATAATCTGGAGGAACCTCACACAGCGGCCTGCAAAACCTTGCGGCCGAAAGCAGCATCCGAGGATGCTGACAAATCAACTTTGTAAAACTTAGTAAAGGTGTGCACTGAGGACCATGTAGCCGCTCTGCACACTTGAGAAACCGACGCTTGATGTCGGAAAGCCCAGGAAGTGCTAATCGCCCTGGTAGAGTGAGCCGTGACCGGAAAGGGGGGCTCGAGACCCCGCAAGTCATATGCACGGGTAACTGTCTGTCAAATCCATCGAGAAATGGTGGCCGAAGAGGCCGCCAAGCCCTTGCGTGGTCCATCCACCATGACAAAAAGCGCATCCGACCTCCAAAAAGAGGCCGCGGTTGCCAGATACACCTGCAAAGCCCTAACCACATCCAAGGAATGCAAGGCGATCTCCTTAGGATGGGATGGGCGCGGGCACAGCGAAGGAAGGACAATGTCCTCGTTAATGTGAAAAGAAGATAGGTGACAGGCGCAAGACCACCTTATCCTTGTGTAGGACCGGGGACCTACACGACAGAGCCGCCAACTCTGACCCTCGTCTGGCAGAAGTGATGGCTACCAGAAAGGCCACCTTCTGCGAAAGCAGTTGTAAGGAAATTTCCCTGATATTTTCAAAGGGAGGCTTCTGAAGCCCCGAAAGGAATAGATTGAGGTCCCAAGGAACCAAAGGCGTACGCACCTGGGGAGCGACATGTGGGACCCCCTGAATAAAGATGCGAACCAGCGAATGCGTCGCCAAAGGACGCTGAAAATAGATGGCCAAGGCAGACACCTGGCCCTTGATAGTGCTCAAGGCCAGTTTACGGTCCAGGCCCTCCTGCAGAAGGGCCAGCAGCCGAGACACCGAAAAGGAACGGGGATTCCACCCCACCCCTTCGCACCAGGCGATATACGCCTTCCAGGCACGATGGTATATCTTCCTAGAAGTGAACTCACATGCCTTGAGCATGGTGGGAATCACCGAATCGGAAATTCCCGATCTCTTAGGACCTGGGATTCAATAGCCAGGCTGTCAAAGCCAGAGAGGGTAAAGCAGGGTGCAAGATGGGGCCCTGGGACAGAAGGTCCTCGCAAAGCGGGAGACGCCAGGGAACATCCACCACCATCCGCACCACGTCGGCGTACCACGGACACCGTGGCCAATCTGGAGCCACCAGAATGGTTGGAATCCCCTCCACCTCGATCCTGCGCAACAGATGCGGAATCAGCCTGAGAGGGGGAAATGCATAAATGAGCCGATACTGGCTCCATGGAGCTACAAGGGCGTCCGCCAGCGATCCCTTGCTCTGCTCACGAAGGTCTGAACCTTTCGATTGAGCCGGGACGCCAGCAGATCTACGACTGGAGTGCCCCATTTTTGGCAAAGTTGTTGGAACACATCCGGATGCAGGGACCACTCTCCCTGATCTAACCTCTGTCGGCTGAGGTAATCCACTTGCCAATTTTCTATGCCCGGAATGTACACAGCGGAGAGAGCCAGCACATGAAGCTCTGCCCTTCGCAGAATGTGAGCCGCCTCCAATGCTGCCGCCGAGCTTCTTGTCCCACCCTGATAGTTCACATATGCCATGGCCGTGGCATTGTCCGACTGGACTCTGACAGGGTGCCCTTGCAGCCTTCCCGACCAATGGGAGAGGCAATGCCTGATGGCCCGAAGTTCCAGCACATTGATCGGGAGCAGACTTTCCTCCCAAGACCACCGACCCTGGGTTGACAACAACCCCAGGACTCCCCCCCCAGCCGCTTAGACTAGCATCTGTGGTCACTATGGACCACATTACGGGGAGGAAGGATTTCCCTTCCCTTAGGGCCGAGGCCCTTAACCACCAAATCAGAGAGGACCTGGCCACGCGGTCCAGTTTGACCAGGCGATCCACGGACAGAGGAGATTTGTCCCACCGCAGCAGAATCAAGCACTGCAGGGACCGGGTATGACTCTGGGCATACGGAACCGCCTCGAAGGTGGACACCATGAGCCCCTGGACCCGCATGCAAAACCTCAGAGAGAACCACTTCTTTGACAGAAGAGACCTCACTGCCTGCTGCAGCAACTGCAGTTTTCCTGAGGGGAGAAAAACTTTCACCCTGACCGAGTCCAAGGTTAAACCCAGGTACTCCAGGCGGTGTGACGGAGTCAACACCGACTTTGGCCAATCGATCACCCATCCGAACCCCTGTAGGGTGTGCAGTGTGATGGCTATGTTGTCGCTCAGAGCTGAGGCTGACTCTGCCCACAGAAGCAGGTCGTCCAGATATGCCAGAACTGCAATGCCCCTCTGTCTCAATAGAGCCAACACCGGGGCAGGAGTTTGGTGAAAACCCTGGGGGCCGAGGTCAGGCCGAACGGCAAGGCCACAAACTGGTAGTGTTGATCGCACACCATGAAATGTAAAAAACTTTGGTGTGAGACAACGAGGGGGACATGCAGATACGCATCCTTGATATCCAAGAACGCTAGCAAATCCCCCTGGCAAAGGGTCGCTACCACTGAGCGGATTGACTCCATCCTGAATTTCCACGCCCGAACATAAACATTGAGCTCCTTCAGATTCAGGACGGGACTGACCCCATCCTTCTTTGGGACCACAAACAGGTTGGAGTAAAAACCATGGAAGCGTTCCGTGGTCGGCACCGGCACAATCACCCCTTTGAAGAGCAGATTCTGCACGGCCCGCATCAGGGCCAACCTTCGCCCTGGGGGAAGCCTCAGATTGGAGGCAAAGAACCTGTCTGGAGGCATGGCATGGAATACTATTTTGTACCCTGCGGAGACCACCTCGCACACCCAGGAATCTGAAATGCGAAAGGTCCACTGTTCTGCAAACTCCAGCAGGCGACCCCCCACCCGAGCGACGGGCGGGGGCAACCCATCATGCGGAGGAGGGCTTCTCGTCCGAATTCTCTCGCTTATGCTGCCATGGTCGCTTCTGACCTCCTGCAGCTGCCTTGGAGGGCTTACCAACCTTGCCCGCCGAACGGGGGGCATGAAAAAACTTTTGCTGAGCAGAAAACGAGGGGCCCGGCCTGCGACGAGGTTCCTTACCCCTCTTAGGCTCGGGGAGAAAGGTACTCTTCCCACCTGTGAGATCCTTGATGATCTCATCCAGAGAAACTCCGAAGAGGCACCCTCCCTGAAAGGGCAAGTCAGTAAGCGCCTTTTTTGACGCCTGGTCCCCAGACCAGCACTTCAACCAGAGTACACGCCTGATCACTACTGTGACAGCTTTGATAGTATGGGAGCTATGTCCAGGGCTGCATCACAAAGATACCCGAGCCCCTGGGTGAGCTGTTCAGCCAGCTCCACGGTTTCAGGCGGGACATGCGCCTCGCACAAACCATGCTGCAACACCACAGCCCATTCCATCAGAGCTTGCGCCACAAGTGCTGATGCAAGCACCGGCCGCATGGCCGACCCAGTCAAGACAAACATGGCCTTGGCAACTGCCTCGGCCCTCCTGTCAGCCGGATCCTTAAAAGACGGCGTGCCCTCCACCGGAGTAGTGGTCGCCTTGCTCAGGCGGGACACCGGGGGGTCTACCTTGGGAGAGACCTACTTCTGCGACATACTGTCCTCAAAAGGATAACGTACAGCAAACCGTCTTGGTAGAGGCAGAGAGCTCTGCAGCCGCTGACACTCTTTGTACACAAACTGATCAAAGAAGTGTACATAGGGGAACACCTTAGGGGTGCGAACCGGCCTATGTGATCCAAAGACCACAGCCGACTCTTGCAAGTCCCCCGCTGTCCCCAGCTTCAGTGTCTCCTGGACAGCTGAGATTAAGGAGCCCACCAAAGCCCTATTATGTGCAAGAGTGTGCCCTGAAAGATCTTCTTCCCCATCAGAGGAATCCTGGAGCTCCCCATCCGACAACTCGAAGAGGGTCCCCGTCCTGGTGGACCCCCCCTCAAGGTCAGAATCCCCCCCAGGTGAAGGGGAAGGAGGAGGCGGCCGTCTCCTGTCCACTCTGCGGTCACGTCCCAACTCTGCCCAGGAAATAAAGGACTCCAGGACCTGAGTCAGTGTAGCCAGAGGAACCACAGGTCCCAGCACACCCTCAGGCCCAGAGGAGGTCCCTGCCGCGAAAGTGCTGGCTTCAGCCGCCATTGCGCTACCCACACCGGACACCCACATCACCCAAGAGGGGTCTAAGTACCGGAGGTAGGCGCCCTCCCCACTCCAGGCACACCGGACAGGGACCCCTGCAGTTACACCCAGGATGACCGACCGTAGCATACACCCTGCCCCAGGAGAAGCGCTGCTCAAGCTGCTGAGTCCGCCTTACCAACCACTTAAAAAGCGTTGCTGCTGCCGTCCCAGGGTCTCCACATGTCTGCTTAGACCAGGAAGTGCTCCGGGACCGCCCACCCTCCAGTCATAGCCTTTAATGCACGGCCGACCAACCAAAAATGGCCGCCGTGCACACTAGAGGTCAAACTGATCGGGCGACTCTGGGAAAATGGCGGCCGGGCCAACGAAAAATGGTGGCGGGGGGGAATAGGAATACTCAAGCCCCCCCCAGCGGCGAAACCAGCCCCCAGAAGGGGCCTGGGAAAGAAAAAAAACACACTTTTTTTTTCCTGCAGCGCAGCACAGGCAGCTGGGGTATCAGGGTGGAGGATGGGGGGATAGGGATGGAGGAGGGAGCACCGCCAGACATCCCAGGGAATGGGGGAAACCCGCCATCCCCGCCACGCCCTGGCCAGGGACGGGGGGGAATACTTACCCATCCAGACGAGCAGAGCGGGTAACCCACCCGAGACAGGCCTGCCTCCCTGTCCATTCCTACAGGGGGAGCTGCCGGCTGAGCGACACCCGTGACGTGGACCTGGATGCCTGGTCTTGAGCGTGGTGGCGGAGCGGGGCCTGACACGGCCGACCTAGTGTGGAACGTAGGTCGGCTCGGTCCGTTGGCCGAGCTGAGGAGACTCCCTGGATCTATATTATCCAGCCTGTCACCCAGCCGGCTGCTTGATTGCAGTCTTCATCAGAAGAGAAAAACTGTGGACCCACGGGTCCCAGTCCTACTCCTTGCACTAGGCACAAGACTGAAGGCTGAGCTAGCCAGTGGGGGGTTATACCAGGGAGGACCACCCCCTGCGAGGGGCTATGTCTGCGTTTAGCTGAACTGAAGTACTGCCTAGTCCACTCCTAGTGAAAGGTAGCATAAGGCGTAATGAAGAGTTAAAACATAAACAAGAGAGCAGCGCCTCTAAGTGCAATACCTTCTTTAACCACTTGCCGACCGCTGATCGGCATTTGACGGCGACAAGGTGGCTCTATTACGCAAATCGCCGTCATATGACGGCGGCCGCGAGATCGCGCCCAGTGAGCTCACTGTGTCCGGGGAGGGCCAGGGAGCGGGTGCGGCGGATTCGATCACCGCCGGCCACCCGCGATGCCCCCCCCCCCCCGGAGTGAAAGAACGGAGGTCCGTGTAAGTAAACACGGACCGCCGTTCTGTGAGGGGGGAAGGGCTGTGATCACAGCCTTCCTCTACACGGAAGCTGTGATCGCTTCCCTTCCCCAGCTAGGGCAGTCCCCCCACAGTTAGAACACACCCAGGGAACACTGTTAACCATTAGAGCGCCGCCTGCAGGTTAACCCCTTCACTGCCAATGGCATTTACACAGTAATCAGTGCATTTTTATAGCACTGATCGCTGTATAAATGCCAATGGTCCCAAAAAAGTGTCAAAATGGTCCAACATGTCCGCTGAAATATCGCAGTACCGCTAAAAATCGCAGATCGCCGCCATTACTAGTAAAAAATAAAAAAAAATAAAAACCCCAGAAATTAATTCTCATCATCCGTAAACGCGACCACTTTTGCGCAAACCAATCAATAAACGCTGATTACGATTTTTTTTATCACAAATATGAGGAAGAATATAAATCGGCCAAAACCGATGAAAAAAAATGTTTTTTTATATTTTTTTTTGGATTTGGATTTTAGCAAAAAGTAAGAAATTTGTTTTTTTTTTTTGCAAAATTGTCGCTCTTCTTTTGTTTATAGCGGCGATCAGAAATGACGCAGAGGGGATCAAATACCACCAAAAGAAAGCTCTATTTGTGGGAAAAAAAGGACGCAAATTTAGTTTGGGTACAACATCGCACGACTGCGCAATTGTCAGTTAAAGCAACGCAGCGCCGAATCGCAAAAAGGGCTCTGGTCCTAAAGGGGGAAATCCTTCCGGTCCTTAAGTGGTTAATGATAAAGGGTATAGGTAAATATACACTCACATGAACGATCGGATAAAAACACAGAAAGGATCTGCGGAGCACCAGATGGTGTGCAGGCAGGCGTGGAGAGGGACCTCTCGGCTCAGGGACCTCATTAAACAGTTTTCTGATACATTAGGTCCTCTCCCATTCGCCTGGCTCAGGAAGTTAAAACTCAATACCAAATACCAAGAGGATTCCCTTATTAGATCCAAACTGCACAAAATTAGAAGAGATTTTGATGATTACAATATGGGTAAAGTTTTTTGTTGGAAAGCCAACACTAAAGCCCCCTCCTCTTCCCCTGAACTTCAGAATGTGAAACCAATGCCTCTTATGGATTGTCGACCCGTTCCCACACTTCCTCATTTACTACGTGAGTAAAGCCTATCATACACATCGAGCACCATTGGCCATTATCCCAAAATCTTTCCCTCGTCCTGAGCCATTGTTGCCTAAGCAGCCCCACTTCCACCACAAGGGGTCGGTCCCGTTGACCTGAACCACTCTGGAGCCGGGACCTGGCCATCCTCTCCCTCCCCCCCTCGACATACCACTGAGGAGCCCAGGTCCAACCCCCTCAGATGGCCCACTGCGCACTTGGGACCTCATGTCACGGAGGGGAGGGATCTGTCCAGTCCATCTGTGGGGGAGATGTCCCCCACCAGCTCCAAGAGTCGTTCAGACCCTGGTCCACTTAGGCCTTTAGACTGTCTTATTGATCAGCATATTTCGTCTTACACAGCCAACGCGTGTAGCCAGGCAGTTTCCTCTTTTTTAGTCCTTCCCCCCTCATCCTCCCAGAAAAGAAAGCTCATCGTAGAGGTAGGAGAGGGGGTAAACGCAGACGTAAGGAGAAAGGGGAAACTAAGGAAACTATAAAAATATTTAATCTATCCAATCATGAACTCACAGCCCCAGAGATTTCTCTTTTATCTCGAGGGCTGACGTTTGCACCTTCCGTAGCACCCAACCCTTTCACATTGTTTCTTGACTTGAATAGGTTCATTAGGAATCTTTCAGTCAAACGTTACTTTAATATCCAGGTCACTAAAAATTCCACCACCACGGCGTGTGTCCCAATAACATCTATGGGACCCACAGACCTTGACTCATCTACTAATACATCCTTGGGGGCAGATTGTCCTGAAGACACAGCCTTACAGATGCTCGAGGAACTTTATACAGACAATATGGATGATTATGTGGAGAGTCTGACACAGCAACTACCCACTTCCCCCCCTATTCAGCATACACAGTTCCCCCGAACTATATCTTCAATCCTACATTTGCTAAAGGTCCCTTCATTCAAAGTTTTTACCAACTGGTTTATGCTGACCTACGGTTTATGTGTGAGTCTGCACCCTCTTCACTTTCCTCCAGTAACCTTACTGCTGCTGAAACTACTGCTCTTAAACAACTTATGCAGAACAGGGAGATTGTCATCAAGTCAGCAGATAAGGGAGGAGGAATAGTGGTTCAAAATAGATGTGATTACCTTCTGGAATCCAATAGGCTTTTGTCTGACACCCATACTTACAGTAAGCTTCCATGGGATCCCTTGCCCCAATTCCAATTGGAAGCCCATGATCTCATTGATAGAGCTCGTTCAGATGGCGTTATCACAGAGGATGAGGCCGCTTTCCTTAAACATGACTATTATCCTTGGCCTTATTTTTACCATCTGCCGAAAGTCCATAAGGACCTTACCCATCCCCCTGGTAGGCCCATTGTGGCTGCCATGCAAAGTGTCAGCAGTTATTTTTCCATCTACGCTGATCACTTTCTACAGCCCATTGTAAAACTCCCATCTTACATTAAGGATGGCATTCAGCTATTGGAAATGCTTAAGGAGTACAAATGGGAGTCATCCTATCGCTGGCTTTCACTTGACGTCACTTCGCTCTATACTTCAATACCTCACGATATTGGCTTACAGGCAGTTCGATTCTTCCTAGAACAAGAGCCCGATTTGCATCCTCGTCAGTCAGAATTCCTTATGGAGGCCATTGGATTTTGCCTTACACACAATTATTTTGAACATGAGGGTGAGTTCTACATCCAGAAGAACGGCACAGCTATGGGAGCGAATTTCGCTCCCAGCTATGCCAATCTCACTATGGGCCATTGGGAACATAAATATATTTGGAAAAATAACCCTTATGCTTCCCATGTGGTCTTTTATGGCTGGTATATAGATGATGTGGTGATCATCTGGGATGGTCCTGAAGATTCCATCTCATCCTTTGTGCAATTCTGCAATATAACGTCTTAACGTGTTTCCTACTCTACCTTAGAAGTCCTGGTAGGGTCTACTAGTGGTGTAGTAGATATA
>BLSH010281356.1:199187-209275 GCA_018402905.1 Glandirana rugosa | reverse complement strand
CATGTACGATACACAACCTTTATAGTATACCTGTTGAAACACATTTTTATTTTCGCAAAAGTAAAAAAAGGGCTACTACTCTCCCCCCTCCCCGAGTATGGCGATACCACATGTGTAAGACTTTTACACAGTCTGGCCACATACAGAGGCCCAACATTGAAGTAGCACTTTCAGGCGTTCTACGAGCACAAATTACACATCTCATTTCTCAGCCTACTACCTATTACACTTTTGAAGGTCCTGGAGCACCAGGACAATGGAATTGCCCACAAAATGACCCCATTCTGGAAAGCAAACACCCCAACGTATAATCTATGATGCATACTGAGTCTTTTGAACATGTCATTTTTTTCCAGTAGTTTTTGGAAAATGTGGGAAAAAAATGAAAACGCTTTTATTTTTACACAAAGTTGTCCATATGATATTTCCAACACATAGCATGTACATAGCAAAAATGACACCCCAAAATACATTCTGCTACTCCTCCTGAGTATGGCGATGCCAAATGTGTGAGACTTTTACAGGTGAGGTTTACTCATGGGTTGTGATGGTCACTGACAGGTGATTGGCGATGGTCACTGATGGGTGACGGGTGTCTGGCGGTGGTCACTGATGGGTGATGGATGACTGGTGGTGGTCACTGATGGGTGACTGGCGGTGGTCACTGATGGGTGACAGGTGACTGGCTGTGGTCACTGATGGGTGCTGGGTGTCTGGTGGTGGTCACTGATGGGTGTCTGGTGGAGGTTACTGATGGGTGACAGGTGACTGGCGGTGGTCACGGAAAGGTGATGGATGACTGGCAGTGATCACTGATGGGTGTCGGGTGTCTGGCGGTGGTCACTGATGGGTGCCTAGTGTCTGGCGGTGATCACTGATGCGTGATGGGTGACGGGCGGTGGTCACTGATGGGTGACGGGCGGTGGTCACTGATGGGTGACGGGCGGTGGTCACTGATGGGTGACGGGCGGTGGTCACTGATGGGTGACGGGTGACACGCCACGGTCACTGACGGGTGACAGGTGCACTTTATGAGGGCATATAGGGTGACTCTTGGGTGACAGGTGCATGGGGGGATGTGACAGGGTGTGTTTTTACTTTACAGATCAGTAACTCACTGATCCCAGCTCTTCTCTCCTCACACTGGAAACTGTGTGGGGAGAGAAGAGCTGGTAACAGTGAGTTACCGCTCTGTTTACATTGGATGTGATCGGCTGTGAAGTAGATCACAGCCGATCACAAGGTAACAGCCGGCGGCTGATACCAGTGTCGATGGCAGGCAGTGTTCCCTGGGAATACGCGTCATGCAAATGGGGGAAGTGCCGTTTGTGATCAGCCGTGACTTTGTCACATGGTAAATAGCCATTAGGCTGTTCACCCACGTCAGTGATGCGGTGTGTCCTGGGGACACGCTGACACCGACAGAGCCGGGATGCGCACGCCCGATCGCGCACAATCCTGGCTTAAAGGGACGACGTCATATGACGTCGTCCGAGAATGAGAGCCCCACCGTGCCACCGTCATTTGACGATGGGCGGTAGGCAAGCGGTTCAACATCTGAGAAATAAAGAGCCTCATGCACAAATACCACAAAGGACTTCAAGCTGTCATTGATGTTAAAGGGGGAATACATAGTATTAAGGACTGGGGTATGTAAACTTTTGATCAGGGTCATTTGGGTAGTTTGTTGTTATGATTTAAAAAGCGTAAACACCAACCATGAGTGAAAGAAAAGTTTGTGTTATCATTCCTATTCTCTGAAAAATGGCCAAGAAATAATAAATTCTGCCAGGGTATGTAAACTTATGAGCACAACTGTACGTTTAGTGATTGTAATGCAATTTGAGTTACTTGAGATCCCGGGCAGATTTGCAGCAATTCAGCTGGAGATCCCAAAATGGCAAATGTGAATAGAGCCTTAAAGATCCCCGCGCACACACACACACACACGGACATAGAATTACACCCCAAAACACATTCTGCTGAGAATGAGAAAACCACGTGTAACACTTTTTGCATCTCCCTGTGCAGGTTTGGAACGATTATGCACCAGATATTTCATCTTGCAGATCACAAAAATCAACCAATTTTATCAGAACAGCATACTATAAAATGGTTCCTCCTGTACAACTGGTCAAGGAACATAGCTTAGTGTAGAGTCACCTATAACAGTCGTCATTCTTGTGGTCAGCCTCATACCAGTAGGCTAGGCTTGGCTTATAGGAATGAAATGTTCACTGGCCAAGTGATGGCTGGGACTGGTGCCTCAAGAACGTAGTCTGTGGGACATGAAGATGGGTTAGTTCAGGTGGCAGGCGAGAGACAGTCAATAAATAGGCCAGGGTAAGAATAGGCAACACTACATTGGTGTGGTGGTGATCAGGAAGGGTGCTGCTGGCTGCACTGGTTCTGGTGACAGTGGCACTGGTATAGCTAGTAAACAGGAACACTGTTGCTGGCAACACTGATTGGCTGGTTACTGTCTGCATTCAGGGCCTTGCACACACCCAGCTGCGAGACTGGGAGCAGCAGCCATGTCCTTGCAGCTGCTGCATTCCAATAGACTGTCTGCATGGGGATTCTCAGAACACCTATGCAGATAAACACGACCCTTGCACAGGGTATGCATTTTTGCACACCATGTGAATGAGGCCTTATGGCGATACTTGGATTAGTATATGGTAGTAATAAGGACACTGTGTGACTGTACTATTAGGCCTCCTTCACACAGGGTGCATTAATGCAAACGCCATGTTTACCAGCATGGGAATGCACCCCCGTGCAGGCAGTCCCATCAATGTCTATTGGGACACAGCCGCTACTCCCAAACTGACATCTGTGTGGGTACGTGTCCCTGAACTCACACTGTGTTCAGGCCTTGCACCTGTTAGGATGTTAGGAAACAGCACCCACAGCTGCTGTGTCCTGATAGGAATGGGAATGCACGAACACCTGTGCATATCCCTGTGCAGGTAAACAGTCCTCACACTGATACACCCCCATGTGAACTTGGCCTTATGGTGACATTTGCAGTTGGTGGCGGTAAAACCCGGTCGAGCAGCATTTTTACTGCCCCTAAATCACCCGCCCTTTACCAGGGAAGGTAGCGGCCAGGGGTGTAAACATGCCATGGTGGTGTCACACTCGGTAAGCAATATTGGCTTTTTTTCTGCCATACTTATCTTTTGGGTCACAGAAGTACTTAGCCGATTTTTGGGTCACAGGAGAGCACAAATAACAGTGGGCTAAAGCCCGCTGTCAGCTGATGTCACAGAGCTGCTCCAGGCTCTGGAAGGATCCGGACCATATGGTCAGGATCAAACCAGCTGCCTGATTGACAGCCAGCTCTCAGTGCTGGAGGGGCAGAGCAGAAAGCAGTGATCGGACAGTCACTTCACTCTGCTCATAGCTGACCAAGAAATGAGTGGTCAACAGTCACTAACTGTCACTGTCAGCAACTCAATGCATTTAGGCATCTAGACGTGGTAAATATTACTTGCTGAAGTTCAAACCGAGCATCAGCATGGGGAAGAAATGGGATTTAAGTGACTAAACGTGGCATGGTTGTTGGTGCCAGACAGGCTGGTCTGAGTTTTTCAAAGACTGCTGCTCTACTGGGATTTTCACGCACAACCATCTCTAGGGTTTACAGAGAATGGCCAAAAAAAAAAAAAAATATCCAGCGAGCGGCCATTGTGTGGACAAAAATGCCTTGTGGAGGTCAGAGGATAAAGGGCAGACTGGTTTGAGATGATAGAACAGCAACAGTAACTCAAATAACCACTCACTACATCCAAGGTATGCAGAATACTATCTCTAAATGCACAAAACATGGAACCTTGAAGCAGAAGGGCTACAGCAGCAGACCACACGGGGTGCCACTCCTGTCAGTTAAGAACAGGAAACTGAGGCTACAAGCTTGAACAAGCTCACCAAAACTGGACAACAGCAGATTGAATATCGCAGCTGAAACCAAGACTCAGACCATGCAACATTTTTACAGATGGTAGGGTCAGAGATTGGCATAAATAAGAAAGCATGGATCCATCCTGCCTTGTATCAATGGTTCAGGCTGGTGGTGGTGGTAATGGTGTGGGGGATATTTTCATGGCACACTTTGGGCCCATTAGTACCAATTGAGCATTGTTTTAACACCACAGCCTGAGTATTTTTGCTGACCATGTCCATCCCTACACGACTACAGTGAACCCATCTTCTGATGGCTACTTCCAGCAGGATAATGCACCAGGTTACAAAAATAAAAAATGTAGTGTATGCTTTCATAGATTTGATTTTTGCTTGTTTGGGCAAAAGATTTTTTTTTTTTTTTAGTCTTGGACAGAATGAGGAGGAATTCAAAATCACTGTCATGGTGAGAAGAATTTCACCAGAGGGGAAAAAAAAACAAAAAAAACTTTTACCTGCAAAGTCAGATGCTAAAAAGATTGCCTAGAGTTTGGACCCAACCAGTCTGCATAAAAGTTGTGCAAGGGGAAAGATAAAATTACAAACCACGCAATCTGCCCAATTAAACAAGTCAAAGAGAACAGTAACAGCACTTTATAAAAACAGAAAAATGCACACTGGCCTTTATTTAATAATATGTTGCAAACAGTAATGATGCGCCTAATAACCAATCAGATTTCAGAACTTTAGCCAATGCAGTGAAAGATCTGATTTGCCATTATAGGTTACCGTGTACTGGTTTTTACCCTGCCAAATAAAAGGGAATATATTTGTACATACAGATATTTTAGAGAGGCATCATTTTTTTAATGAATCGTCAAAATTCCATGTCACAGTGTAACACAGTGAGAACACACCATTCCGTGCTTTGTAAAAAGGAACCTCCGGATATTGTTTTCAGACTAAAAAAAAATAAAACATTCTAATAAATAGGCAAGTTGAGATCATACAGGGCAAAAAAAATTAAAATAAAACACGAGTCAGATGACAGGAGAGGATGTGGATGTTATAAGCCTGATGGTTATAACACAGCTTATTCTTTCTACATGGATATTGCAATCCAGAGGATATTCAATATCAAATATATATCTCTATATAAGGATATATATTATTTATATATATATATTTATATATGTACACAATATCTAGACTGTCGCCCCAGCAGTAAAATGGGGGACAAACTATGAACAAATAGCAAATAAAAGACAAATCTGTTCCACAGCAGACTCCTTCTAAATGCTGTATGTTTCCACTCTGTGGAACTTGCTACAAAAAAGAGAGGTAGATTTAATGTCTATGTATAGATCTATATATATATATATGTATATATTTTCTTTTTTTAAAAAAAGGCTGATAGCTAAAGAATAAAATTGTAGGAGATGGGGAATAATAAAAAAAAAAAAAAAAAAAAGTATTTAATGCTGCCGTGCCTTGCTTGCATTGTCTGCAGCTAATGGCATCTGAAATTTACACCCTGCTTGAAAATTAATGCTACATTAGCTTGTATTCATTGTGCTGGAAGTGTATTGCTATAGGATAACTGGAAGGGGCGTCAGGGCTTATGTGCAATATTTTTAGTCAGAATCATAGTAAAGGAAAAGAAAGGTGAGCGAGGCAAAGTAGAAGTCTAGCACCATGTAAACCTTTCACAGCTGAGGGAGATTCTCCACCTGATGTTTTCAAGGGACAATGAAGCATCTAGCAATTAATGGAGTTAGTGGGTATTGGGAAGAGTCAGGTGTGGTGGATGAAGGTATCGCTGGGCCAAAATTGCAGCGTCCAAAGGGCTCACTGGCTGAGCGTCATATCCCAATCTTCTAATGGGTGGGAAATTGCCAAAGTGACGTTTCTGAGGGAAGTTCTTGGCTTCGTGGATTGTGTTCTTCTCCTCTGCCAGAAGAAGCTGTTGCCGCATGTAGTTTTCAAACTCATACTGAGAGGATTCTTCTGTCACTTTAGACTACAAAAATAAAAAATGTCAGTAGCGAAAAACAAGCACTCAATCTCAAGCCAAACTACAGTGGAGGGAATGGATTGGACGTAAAGTTAAAAAAAATTCCAGATTAAAGTTCATTGCAATAGAATTGCTAACAGCAGCCTGTTTTCTGCCTCCTTCAAGCGGACCATAGATGGAGTGATTTTCTTGCCTGCAACCAACGCTGTCCTCACCGGGGAGAACACAATTACTGCTAGCGGCTATAAATAGCTGTTAACAATAAAGTGTAAAATCCAACAGACTGGTTGTACCAAAGTTGAGCTATAGCTCAACTTGGAGTACATTAAAGTGGGGTACACACTAAGAAAATCGGACAACTGTTCGTCCGATTTTTCTCATTGTTTCACAGCAAATATCGGAACTGATGAAAGAAAATTTGTACGACTAAGGGTTTTTTTTGTTGTTGTTTCTGATCATGCGCAGTCTTTCTGATTTTTCTTGTACGAAAAATTGCATGATAACGGTACACAGTAAACGAAAAATCGGTCGTTCTGTTCCCATCCGAGAAAAATTTTCGAGTTTGTCTATCTGAGAATTTTCGTACGAAAATTCTGAATCGACTGTGGAAAGTTGTGTACACACTATGCAAAAATCGTACGAAAATTCTCTGGATGAAAACATTCGCCCGATTTTCTTATAGTGTGTACGAGCCTTAAGCCTGCCCATACATGGTTTGAATCTTGGCTGGTCCCTGCTAAACCGGCTGAGATTTGAACCATCTATGGCCCACTTAACGGTATTTTCCACTTTTGCAGCCAAACTGCGATAACACCTACTTAATATTTAAGTATATTTCCGCGCTGAGGATAAGGGGTGGGAGAAAAAAAATAAAATAAAGGATGTGTATGTAAGACTGCAGCCTTCCCACAATTCCCCACCCAGGGGAAAATTATTAAGGATAGAAAAGAAGGAATGGCGCTGTCTTATAAAATAAATAATTATATATGTGCATTAGTGCAATCAAATAAAAAATCGTGAAAATTGCAAACAACCACTAAAAAATCTAAAACATCATAAAAATCACCATTAAAAAATAATCCTTATATGACTTCTAGTCCAACGCAGTGAATATAAAATGCTGAATTTCTTGGCATAACTTTACAGAGGATATGATGTTAGTTTGTATCAGTATATATAAATCAGTATGTAAACAGTGGCAGGTTTAGTAGAAAAAAATCCAAAAAGGGACTTTAGTGCTTCATCTGTAAAAACGCAGGATTTGTCACACGTGCTATTCAACCTTCAATAGCAGTGGGGACTGCACGCTTTTTGTACCATCAGCAAGGACGCTCTTTTATCTGTGTTTTTATACGATTGCTGAAATAAAGACTGTAATACAGTATTACACTATTTCGGAATCTCCATTCCTTCCTTTTCTTATAACATCTACCGGAGAGCGCCCTGTGGTTGGTTCGTTGGATTATCATTCAGGACTGGGATTGGAGCACAGGAGACGGGATCTATTGGGTATATGCGGGCTACCCCTGCAGGGGTGCTTAGATGTGGTGAGTAGGGACCTGAAGGGGGAGCACGTGTGACAATCACTTGCCTGCGTTTTTACAGATGAAGCACTAAAGTCACTTTTTGGATTTTTTCTACCAAAGCTGCCACTGTTTACATACTGATTTATATATACTGATACAAACTAACATCATATCCTCTGTAAAGTTATGCCAAGAAATTCAGCGTTTTATATTCACTGCGATGGACTAGAAGTCATATAAGGATTATTTTTTAATGGTGATTTTTATGATGTTTTAGATTTTTTAGTGGTTGTTTGCAATTTTCACGATTTTTTGATTGCACTAATGCACATATGATTCTTTTATAAAAGACAGCGCCATTCCTTCTTTTCGATCTTTTTACCTACTTAATATTGGTTACATCTAAATAAAATAAATAAAAATTGCAGCTTAAAAGGGGTTGTAAAGTTTCAACGTTTTTTACCTTAATGCATTCTATGCATTAAAAGGTGAAAAACCTCCTGTACTGCAGCTGAGCCCCCATTTTATCGTTTCAGCGTTGAGGATGAGCCGGGTCCTCATTGGTAAGACTGATAGCAGCAGGAGCCATTGGCTCCCTCTACTGTCAATCAAATCCAATAAGGCGGGGCCGAATCCTGCAGTCTGTCAATGTACGCATCAGCAGGAATCGGGAGCGCACCTGCACGGGTGCTCACACTGAAAGCGCTTCTCCGAGGGGGCATCCGGTGAAGAGAAGGAGCCGGGAGCGCCACCAGAAAAAAGGATAGGGGGCAGCTCTGTGCAAAACCCTTGCACAGAGCAGGCAAGTATACCATGCTCATTATTTTTAGATTAAAAAAAAAAAAAAACAAAAAAAAAAACCACACACTTTAGGGCTGAAGTGATTAATCTATAAACAACCGTTGCCTGCATAGGCAGGTTTTTTTTGTAAAGGTGGAATATCCTTTTAAAGTTAAAGTGATACTAAAGTGTCACTTTAACTTTAAAAGGATAGTTCACCTTTACAAAAAAACCCCTGCCTATGCAGGTAAGGGTTGTTTGTAGATTAACCACTTCAGCCCGGAAGGTTTTACCCCCTTAATGACCAGGCTATTTGCAATACGGCAATGCGTTACTTTAACTGGCAATTGCACAGTCGTGCAATGCTGTACCCAAATAAAGCAGATGTCCTTTTTTCCCCCCACAAATAGAGCTTTCTTTTGGTGGTATTTGATCACCTCTGCGGTTTTTATTTTTTATGCTATAACACAGAAAAAAAAAAAAAAAAAAAAAAAAAAAAAAAACACACACACACCAGTAAGCATATATTGTTTGGTTTGTGCAAAAGTTATTATGTCTACAAAACCATGAGATATATTTTTATGGCATTTTTACTAGTAATTGCAGCAATTAGCATTTAGCGGGACTGCAACATTGTGGTGGACAAATCGGACACCTAACACTTTTTTTGGGAACCAGTGACATTACAGTGATCAGCGCTAAAAAATATGCGCTGTTACTGTACTAATGATACTGGCAAAAAAGGGGTTAACAGGAGCACTTAAAGGGTTAAATGTGTGCCTAGCTGGTACTTGCTACCTGTGTAGGGGTTGCTCTGACTGGGTGAAGACAGATCGTGTTCCTGCTTAGCAGAAACAAGATCTCCATCTTCTCCCTTGTTAAAACAGCGATCTGCCTTATTTATATAAGCAGACCGCCGTTCTGCCTCTCTCTGGAACGATTGTGGGTGGTTCGTTGATTGCGTCACCCCCTCATCCAATCAGCATACGATTGAGCCCCCCCAGTGTCGGACAGGTATGCGATTTCGTGCAATAGTCAACCTACCGCAGTACAAGTATGTTAGGCGGTTGGCAAGTGCTTAAAACAAACTGTGCAGCTCTGACTAAAGATGAACAAATACCCTTGATATATGTGTAAGCCATTTACATAGCTCCCGAAGCCTAACTGGAATACTCCCAGGATGTTGCTAAGTGAGGCCTTGTTGTCACTGCTCACCTCCACCATCACAGGAGTGAGCTCTATGATGCAAACCCCCTCACATATGCTGTCCCCTGATTTAGTGGCTCTGAGCTCAGCATTTGAGAGCGCACTCCTGTGATGGTGAAGGTGAGCAGTGATGACTAGGCCTCACTTAGGAACATCCTCCCATGGGGCCGTCCTCTCTTCCCACATAAACACTCCACATAGCATAGCTCAGCAGTTCGTACCGAAACAGAGCACAGAGGGGTGGGTGCTGCGTCTGTCAGTGAACTGGGAGAAAAGGATTTTACGGTAAGTTTTACTATAATCCCTTTTTTCTATTAACGTTCACTGACAGACGCAGCTCTTCACTGACTTGTGGGGATGTCCCAAAGCTGGGTCAAAAAGAGGGGTGGATAAACGATAAAAACTGTACCCAACAGAACCTCTTAAGGAGGCGTACAAACACGCCTACACTGCCGCCTGCAAAACTTTGCGGCCAAAAGCAGCATCCGAAGATGCTAACACATCAACCTTATAAAACTTAGTGAAAGTGTGCACCGAGGCCCAAGTGGCCGCCTTGCACACCTGTGACACCGAGGCCTGGTGTCTGAAAGCCCAGGAAGTGCTAACCACCTGGGTAGAGTAAGCCGTGACCGGAAAGGGGGGGGGGGGGGGGGAAC
>BLSH010281356.1:185310-199177 GCA_018402905.1 Glandirana rugosa | reverse complement strand
GGGAACCTTACCCCGAACAGAATATGCGTGGGTAACGGTCTGTCTAATCCAACAAGAGATAGTAGCAAACGAGGCCGCCAAACCTTTGCGCGGACCCTCTGTCAGCACAAATAAGGCATCAGACTTCCGAAAAGAAGCTGTAGCAGCTAAATGCACTTGTAAGGCCCTCACTACGTCCAAGGCATGCAACTCAATTTCTTTTGGGTGCGATGGACTTGGGCACAATGAAGGAAGAACAACATCTTCGTTAATGTGGAAAGAACTAGGAAGGGAGACTTGCACGACAGTACTGCCAACTCAGACACCCCTCTGGCGGAAGTGATGGCTACCAAAAAGGCCACCTTCTGCGACAGTAGCTGTAAGGAAATCTCCCTGATTTTTTCATAGGGCGGTTTCTGAAGTACAGAAGGCACCAAATTCAAATCCCACGGGGCCAGCGGGGCCTTCACCCGAGGCGCCACATGTCGCACACCTTGTACAAAGGTACGAATCAGTGAGTGCGAAGCCAAAGGTCTCTGAAAAAGAATCGCCAGAGCCGATATCTGGCCCTTGAGAGTACTCAAAGCCAGTTTTTTGTTCAGGCCTTGCTGCAAAAAAGTCAGGACCCTAGACACCACATAAGAGCGAGGGTTATGCCCCTCCACCTCGCACCAAGCCATGTAAGCCTTCCAGGTGCGGTGGTATATCTTGCGAGAAGTACACTTGCGAGCTTTTAGCAAGGTAGGGATCATGGAGTCAGCGACTCCCCTGTCCCACAGTTCCTGGGACTCAATAGCCAGGCCGTCAAAGCCAGCGTGGGTAAAGCAGGGTGCAAGACGGGCCCCTAAGACAGCAGGTCGTCTCGCAGCGGGAGCCGCCAGGGAGCATCTGCCACCATTCGCACCACGTCGGCGTACCACGTGCGCCGAGGCCAATCTGGAGCCACCAGGATTATTGGTATCCCCTCCGCTACTACCCTGCGTATCAATCGCGGTAGAAGTTTTATCGGAGGGAAGGCGTACAGAAGGCGGTAACGGCCCCAGGGTGCCACCAGAGAGTCCGTGGCCACTGCCAACAGATCCTTCGTTCTGGACACAAAGTTCTTCACCTTGTGATTGAACCGAGACGCCATGAGATCCACGTCCGGCGTCCCCCATCTGTGGCAAATCTGGTTGAACACCTCCGGGTGGAGAGACCACTCTCCCGGGTCCAGAGTCTGGCGACTGAGAAAGTCCGCCTGCCAGTTTTCCACGCCTGGAATGTAAATGGCGGAGATTGCCAGAACGTGGCGTTCCGCCCAACGCAGTATCATGGCTGCCTCCGCCGAAGCTGCTGGACTCCTCGTGCCGCCCTGATGGTTCACATATGCCACTGCTGTCCGACTCAATTCGAATCGGACGACCCCGCAACCTCACTGTCCAGTGAGAGACATAATCTGATTGCTCTCAGTTCCAGCACATTGATGGGGAGACAAGCTTCCTGTGTCGACCAACGGCCCTGGGCAGAAAGATGTCCCAGGACCCCGCCCCAGCCCAAAAGGCTGGCATCTGTGGTGACAATCACCCACTGAAGGGGCAGGAATGACTTCCCCTGAGTCAACGGCAAGTCCCGAAGCCACCAGGTCAGAGACGCCCTGGTCTGGGAGTTCAGGCGGATCAGAAGGTCCAAGGACCGGGGAGACCTGTCCCACCGAGACAGGATCGCTCACTGAAGAAGTCGAGTGTGACTCTGGGCGTAAGGTATCGCCTTGAAAGTCGAGACCATGAGCCCCAGCACCCGCATACAGAATCGTAATGAATACCGTCGGTGTGACAGTAGGGACCACACTGCAGCGACAGCAACTTGGCCGGAGGAAGGAACACCTTCGCCTGCTCTGTGTCCAGAATCAGACCCAGATACTCCAGGCGACGTCCTGCAGCGAAGTCATGGTGATTCTCACATTCTCCTCCAGAGCCGAGGCGGACTCCACTCGCAGGAGCAGGTCGTCGAGGTAGGCTACTACCGCAATGCCTCTCTGTCGCAGTAACGCCAGTACTGGAGCTACCAGTTTTGTGAAAACTCGAGGGGCTGAGGCCAGACCGAAAGGGAGTGCCACAAATTGATAATGGAGGTCCCCTACTGCAAAGCGAAGGAAACGCTGATGCCGTGGACTAATAGGTACATGGAGGTATGCATCCCTGATGTCCAGAGACGCCAGAAATTCCCCCTGATGGAGGTCGGCCACAACCGAGCAGATAGATTCCATCCGGAATTTTCGCCCCTTCACATACCGGTTCAGGGCCTTCAGGTCATTACTGGCTGGACCCCCCCCCCTTTTTGGGGACCACGAACAGGTTTGAGTAGAAACCTCTCCGTTGGAGGCACTGGCACAATCACCCCTTGGTCCGAGCGTGCTTTGACAGCCCCGAAGAGGGCCTCCCAGCGTGCCTGCGGGAGCCCTAAGTTCGATGGGAAGAACCTGTCTGGGGGTAGAGTGTTGAACTCTATCCTGTACCGGGTGAACACTACTTCCTGGACCCACCGGTCGGGAATGCGAGCAAGCCACCGGTCTGCGAACCCCAGCAGACGTCGCCCAACCCGAAGTTCGTGTGGGGGCAGCCCATCAGGCTGAGGAGGGCTTGTCCTCCGCCTTTTCGGTTTTGCACTGCCGTTTACCGGCCCCTGCAGCGGCCTTACCGGGACGGGCCCCTTTTCCGGGAGAGCCCGGGGCGCGAAAAAAACCTCTTCTGACGCGAGGGAGGGGGCCCCTGTCTACGGCAAAACTCACGTCTCTGGGGCTCTGGGAGGAAAGTGCTCTTACCTCCTGTGAAATCCTTAATGATCTCATCCAGTCGTGGACCGAATAGCCGTCCACCCTGAAAAGGAAGGTCTGCGAGACCTTTTTTTGGCGCATGGTCTCCGGACCATGAGCGTAACCAAAGAACCTGTCTGAGGATGACGGCAAAAACCGCCATTCTGGACAACATAGGCAGTAAATCCACAACCGCTTCACAAAGGTACTTGAAGCCCTGATGCAAAAAGTCAGCCCTCTGCGGCGCATCCATCAGGCGGCCGCAGTCCAGATCACTCTGGAGCTCCGCCATACGCTCAGACAGATATTGCACCGCCATGGCGGACGCCAGGGCCGGCCGCAGAGCTGAGCCTGC
Source organism: Glandirana rugosa (assembly GCA_018402905.1). Lineage (NCBI taxonomy): Eukaryota > Metazoa > Chordata > Amphibia > Anura > Ranidae > Glandirana > Glandirana rugosa. Next base: position 196,052 of record BLSH010281356.1, on the reverse strand, counting down.
CACCAGGAAGAGCGCTTTTAACAGCGCCTCTGTCTTTCTATCAGCCGGGTCCTTGAAGGAAGGGGCCCCTTCCAGCAGAATGGTCGTCGCCTTATTCAGGCGAGCTATCGGCGGGTCCACCACAAGCGACTCCCATTTTTTCAGAAAGCTTTCCTCAAAAGGGATAGCGAGTGGAAAACCGTTTGGACAGCGAAAAAGAATGCTGCGGACATTGCCAGTCACAATAAATCAAATGATCAAAAAATTGATCATAGGGATAAGGCTTGGGGGCCCTGGTGGACCCACACACATACGTAAATGTCTGCGATTCGCCATCTTGGCTCAGTCGCAGAGAGGTGCGAATTCCAGAAATAATGGCGGAAACCAGCGCTTTTTCACGCGCAGCCGCCGCCCCCCTGGTCCCCTTCTCTGTCCGAGGGACCCAGTTCACCATCAGAGGTCCACTGGGGTCCCTGTGACCCCCGAGGCCACTTCCGGATCAGAGTCCTCCCCTGAAGAACAAGGGGGAGGAGGACGCTTCTTAGGGGCCTGATGGGCGACATCCGCCCGGGGGAGAAACTAAACCGTGTCTAAAAAAGCCCCCTGCGCAGATTGTGCTGACGCTGAGTCCTCCTCAGCAGGTTCAGCAGTATAGTCTGCAATTGTTCTCCCCCTGAAATCACCCTCAGTAAACACACAGGTGAATATTAACACTTGAGGCACCCCCACACAGCCGCACACCACCGCCCCACAGTACACCAGGGAGACCCAGGACGACTGCACCCGCCGCCACCAGCACCCACAGGAGAGCCCAGCTATACTTTCTGTTTTTGCTGCCTGTAACTGAGGACCGTCAGAAAAGCTGCGCCGTCAGGAGCACACACCATTCCAAAGAGAAAGGAAAACGTCTGTAGCACGTTTTTACAGCAGCAGGGGAAACCAATATGGCCGCCGAGTGGACACTAGAGGCCGAAACCACCTGCAGGAGAACGTGCAGTACCGCAAATGGCTGCTCCGAGGGAAGCTCCATAGGCTCAGCATGTCCGCGACTATGGCAAAATGGCGGCGGAAACTTTGAAAAATGGCGCCAACGATCGGGTGCGGTGCAGGGGGGGTGAAAAGGGGGCCAATGCGCCCCTAAACAGCGGCTACCCAGAAAATTGCTGGGGGGTCGTCGGTCCCCCCTCCACCCCTAAGTGAGGGGGGAGGGGGGAACTCTCACTCACCACTCCTGTCAGGCGTAGCGGGTAGCCACCCATATGCAGACCTTCCGCCCCTGCCTGAGCGGGATGCTGTCGGCCGATAGCAAGATGCCCGAACCAGGACTTGGGCGCAAATGGGGGGAGACCCCAGGCCGCCTGCACGGAACGGGCATGATGCCGCGGGTCCCCATACCGCGGGACTGGCTCGCATCGGTCGGCCAGGCCGGGGAAAGTACAGAGTCCAAACGACCCTCTATGCCCCGGCCAGCTTCTTGATAGCAGATTCAATGCTTGATAGAAGTAGTAAAATAAAGATGAAAAGAAAAAAAAAATAAGAAAAAAACAGTCACAATCAGCCCGCAGTCCCCTAAGGGAAGCCAGGTCAACTCCTTGCAAACTAGGCATTAAAACTGCTGAGCTATGCTATGTGGAGGGTTTATGTGGGAAGAGAGGATGGCCCCATGGGAGGGGCCAGCTGTTCTTTTCCCTGCCTAGTTAACTCCTAGTGGGACAAGCATAACCCTAAAAGTCAATGAAGAGCTGCGTCTGTCAGTGAACGTAGGAGAAATTAGATTTGAACACTGCCCAACCTAACAAAGATTAAAAATCTTGAAACCACCCCCTGCATTGTATGTTATTGTGGGATAGTGTGGGGACTAAGACACTTGAGAATGCCTAGAATTCTTATCAGCCATAACACCTCATCCTAAACATCTAAAAAGGGCATTTTTTTTTCTTTAGGTATGCCGTGTGAAAAGGAATACAAAAAAACAGTGGGGTAATCTCAAATTTGATCGCAAAAAGGTAGAAGTAAGCTGTAGGCTCCATTCACACGTGCAGAGCCCGTTTTGATGGACTCCACTGCTCAGCAGGGATCCATCCGCCGATTCCTGCTGAGCCGGTGGATGACAGGTCAGTCTCTGCACTCTGTGCAGAGATGGACCTGTCAGCTTCGCTCTTCTCTATGGAGTATCGGATGAACATGGACCATCTGTCTGTTTTCATCCAATCCGAACCACCAGACAGATGGAAAATAGGGTTTCTATCCATCTGTATTTAGCGGATCGCATATCAGTGGACAGGTCACCGCTGACATCCATCGCTCCATAGGAGTACATGGAGTGTCCGCTCAGGTCCGTCTGAAAAACTGACAGGCAGACCTGAGCGGTCCTTACGTGTGAAAGGACCCTTAAAAAGGTTCAAATCTAGGTGTGTCAGATGCCTGTGGTGCCATCCTGACCCCCTACATCACTATAGGACACAACAGTGAAGTAGGAGTTGAAGGTCAGAAAAACAGAGCACAGTGAGGGACACCAAAAGGTTCAGAATGCCGAAGACACTGAAGCCTGCAAAGCTGGAGAGGAGAGTATACCATTGTCCCTCTTCCAGGGAACTTTAATCTGGATATTTTTTTAAGCTGACAGGGTCACTTTAAAATGACAGAACACAATTTTAGAACAGTCCTTACCTCCTGCAAATTCTCTGGACTTGTCACATGATCAATGTCGGGAACAACCTGCAGCGGGCCACTTAACGAGGACATCGATTGCCTACAGACAGGAAATGCTTAGATTTTTAGATACAAGTTATGCTCTGCTTTTACAAGATTACAATAAGAAAAAGGAGGTTGTCACAAGAGTAGAAACATCATGTGCAATATCTGGATTTTGACTGGGAAACTGGATTATAATAAAAACAAAAAAAACAAAAAATTTACAAACTCTGATTTTATTGTCAGTCATCTGTGAAATCATGCCCCAGTAGATGAGACTGGAATCAGCTTAGCTGACAGCCGGTTCTTACAGGGGTTCAACACACACACCTCTCCTATCAGTTATGCTGTGCACAAGGAGGAGCTTCAGCCTGGGAAATGCAATAAGCTGTTATGTGCAATTGAAAGTTTCAAAGCGAGTTACCTTATTTTTCCAAAATATGTAATCTCCGGTAACTGCTGTTCTGTAAAAGTTGTACACACACTTGCCGATACAGCAGCTACTGATTGGTGAAAAACGGTATAGGCGAGAAAATACTTCTATATAGGAAACTAAAACCTCTGTACCAAATGCAAGGCCTGAAAATGCACCAGCAGATTTTGTTGCATTGAAAAGATGGACAGGAGTGGAAAAGGAACATTTGGCAACCAAAATAAATTCTTTGCGCTATGTCTGGAGTTTAGATCCCCTCTTGCCATCACGTTCTCTTTTTGCTCTGAAACAGCTTGTGTCTAGGGGCAAAAAGCTGTTTCAACTTGCTCCATGTATGATCACGTCCTAATACTGGTGGACAGCTGTGATCGCTTTCAGCCCCTTGTTGCTTTGTACAGACCAAACAGCCACATCTGCATCCACAGAAATTACCATTGAAAAGGTTTTGTTATATCTGTTCAATAAGTACAAAAAATACAAGATGATTTTGGTAGAAATCTTATGAGCCGATAACTTCCTGTGCCTATATAAAGGGAATGGTTATGTAGATAAAAAGAAGGAGGGGGAATGAGAGGACAGGTCTGTGTTCTTTGCAATCTATCAGAAAAAATGTAGGCAGGGCTGACACCATGTTCTTAGGGATAGAGCCAAAAGAACACTCATGTCAAAGGAAGTTGGGAGCATACCATATTTCTGGCACATCAACAGGTATTTGTCTATACTTGGAGTGTTTAACCACTTCCCAACCAGGCCAATCAGGCATTTATCTGCTACATGTAAAACATTTTTTGCTTGAAAATTACTCAGAACCCCCAAACATACATATTTTTAGCACAGACCCTGGAGAATAAAATTACGTCATTGCATTTTTTTTGTCACACAGTATTTGTGCAGCAATTTAAAAAAAAAAAAAAAAAACACAAACACCACTATTTTAATGCAAAAGAACACAACATATAACATGTTATGCCGAGTAGATATCCAACATGTTACGCTTTAAAATTGCACCAAAATTATGGTACTTCAAAATCTTCATAGGCGACGTTCTAAACATTTTTAGTTTTTCGTTCAAAAATCAGGCAATTATAAATAAGGGACTGTACAGCCGTGGCCAAAAGGTTGAGAATGACAAACTACATTTTCACAAAGTCTGCTGCTTCAGTGTTTTTAGATCTTTTTGTCAGACATAACTATGGTATGCTGAAGTAAAATTACAAGCATTTCATAAGCGTCAAAGGCTTTTACTGACAATTACATTAGGTTTATGCAAAGAGTCAATATTTGCAGCGTTGACATTTTTTTTTCAAGGCCTCTGCGATCCGCCCTGGCATGCCATCAACTTCCGGGCCACATCCTGACTGATGGCAGCCCATTCTGGCATAATGATTGCTTGGGGTTTGTCAGAATTTGTGGGTTTCTTTTTGTTCACCTGCTTCTTGAGGGTTGACCACAAGTTCGATGGGATTAAGGTCTGGGGAGTTTCCTGGTCATGGATTATTCCAAGACACTTAGTTATCACTTTGGTCTTAAGGCAAGGTGCTCCATCATGCTGGAAAAGGCATGGTTCCACAAATGGTTTTTGGATGGCTAGGAGAAGTTATTCTTGGAGTATGATTTTGTACCATTCTTTATTCATGGCGGTGTTCTTTGGCAAAATTGTGAGTGAGCCCACTCCCTTGGCTGAGAAGCAATCCCACACATGAATGGTCTCAAGATGCTTTACTGTTGGCATGACACAGGACTGATGGTAGCACTCACCTTTTCTTCTCTGGACAAGGTTTTTCCTGGATGCCCCAAAGAATCGGAAAGGGTATTCAGAGAAAATGACTTTACCCCAGTCCTCAGCAGTCTGATGTCTGTACCTTTTCCAGAAGATTAGTCTGTCCCTGATGTTTTTTCTAGAGAGAAGTTGCTTCTTTGCTGCCCTTGGACACCAGGCCATCCTCCAAAAGTCTTTGCCTCACTGTGCGTGCAGATGACCTCACACCTGCCTGCTGCTATTTCTGAGCAAGCTCTGCAATGGTGGTGCCCCAATACCGCAGCTGAAACTGTAGGAGACAGTCCTAGCGCTTGTTGGACTTTCTTGGGTACCCTGAGGCCTTCTTCACAATTAATGCAGTGGAAAAGTTTTTTGTCTTTGTTTTTTTTAATGGGATAAGGTTCATTTTCATGGCCAAGAGGGACTGCAATTAATTGCAATTCATCTGATCCATTCTGGAGTATTCAAACTGCCATCATAAAAACTGAGGCAACAGACTTTGTGAAACCAATATTTGTGTCACTCAAAACTTTTGGCCACAGCTGTATAATGGCCATAGTAAATGTGCAAGGGACAAAAACGGTTTTCTGTAACTGCTTAAAAAAAAATTGTTAGCTCGAGTTCAGCTTAAAGAGGAAGTAAACCCAAATTGGGTTTACTTCCTCTATGTTCCCCTGTAAAGTAGAAACATAATGGGCTACTATGCATTGCATAGTAGCCCATTATGTGCCACTTACCTGCAAACGAAGCCTGCGACATCAAGCGCTGTCCCCTCTGCTGGCGGCGTCCATCTTCTGCCCCTCTTCCTTCCGGGGCCGCGACTCCAGCGCGGTGACTGGCCAGAGTCGCGTGACGTCATTCCTGCGCATGCGCGCAGGAGTCGCCAGTCACGGCACGGTCGAAGTGGAGGAACGGCACGGAGGCCGTTCCTTCACTGCGCATGTGCCGACATGACGTCGACACAGCTTTAACACTGCATATCTCCTGAACCATACAGGTTTAGGAGATATCATAGGCTTACCTATAGGTTAAAGTGGTCGTCACAAGTTGACAACCACTTTAAAGCAGAGTTCCACCCAAAAGTGGAACTTCCGCTTTAAAAAGGAAGGTGACCCCCTGACATGCCACAATTGGCATGTCTTTTTGGGGGGAGTCCAGGGACTCTGTTTTGCTGGAGCCTGGTCCAGGCGAGTGTCCGGTTGTTAAAAGTTAGCAGCTACACTTTTCGTAGCTGCTGACTTTTAACTGGATGGGACTCCGCTTCAAGTGGTGCCCCGGTGTTCATTCATCCAGATAACAGGTTAAAAACAGGAAAAAAAAAAAGCAGTAAAAAGAAAAAAAAAACAAATGCAGAAGCCACATCTAAAGATTGTTACGGTGCGATATAGATTACTTTTGGTTTTTGGTTTTAATACCGGTTTAAGTGTAACAAGTCTCACAAAGCAGAGACTTAAAATAAAATGGTTCCATATATTTAAATTTGTTAAACAGAATAAAAAAAAAAAAAAAAACGCAACTTACCACGAAGAAATGATTCCTCCAAGAGACTCCAGAACCTCAGATGCAGTCAGGCGTTGCTGAGGATCTAAAACCAGCAACTTTCTTATTAGACAAACTGTATTCTCTGAAACTCTGCCATCCCTGTATTGAAAGAATAAAATAAATAAATGTTCAGCTGGAGAAGAGTTAAGAACATCTGCAAACAGTAGGAAACGGTTAGCCATGTTACAGGTGGTCCAGATTCTTGGTACATCAAGAGCCATAAAAAAAAAAAAACAAAAAGAAGAAAGCAGAAAAAAGAAGGAAGAAAAAGAAGACAGAGCTCTATCCAGTCAGCTGTGACTTCTTGAATAGGCAAATTTTTGCAGATTTGTAGCCCACTTATAAAAAGCAGTCTACAAATCATTGCATAAACATTAGCATCAACTTTTGAATGCAGCTTATTTTTTACCCTCCACACAACCACCAAGTACATAGCTTCCATCTGCTCGCCAAAAAAGGAAATTTTAACTTGCCTGCACATTCTGTATCATGGGAGCGTAACACAGGGCAAAGGCTTGATATTTATAGACCCTTAGTTATAGGCTTTCAGGTGATTGGACACTAGCAAAGCTTTTGGAGGACAGGACTTCCCCTGGCATCACGCTATAACAACCCTAACACACTAGTTTTGAAGCAAGCGATGCAGAGTAATTGAGGATGAAGAAGGGAGAGCGGAGGGTGTGTTCCGTACTCCAAGATATGGAATTTACAGGTATGTCCAAATTTCTTTTATCCCAAATCTGAGCACAGGACACAGGCCAGACCCTGGGAAGTCTTCAAGCAATGAATGAGAAGAATGGGCAACAAGGCAAGTAGAAATGTGCCATTATGCCCAACAATATCAAGGGTTAAGACGCCCAGCTTAAGAGTGTTGCAAGTATCTTGTGCCCAAATGCTGCCACTGCACAAGATTGATAACCACCTGGTAGAACTTTGAAAGGGAATTAACAGAAGACAGAGCAAGCATGTAATCGTGTAGGAGGAGCTTCTCCCTTTAGAGTGTAAGCTCTTGCAATAAAATTGTCCATCTAGTGATGGATTTCAAAGCAGGCTGTCCCTTGAGAATTCCTGAGGGTAGGATGAATAGGGAGTCCGTCTTCCTGATAGAAGCTATAGCTTTGAGGTAAACTCTGATGGCTCGGGAGTCCTTCCAGGAAGTGAAGAGCCATTCTTAAATCACTCTGAGCTCCAGGATGTTGATGGGAAGCTCGGCTTCCTCTGGTGACCATATTGCTTGAATCATGAGGGATTGAAACACGCCTGAAAGCCTGGCATTTGTTGGTGAAATGGCAGAAAGGCCACAGTGTCAAAGCTGGGATAGAGATACACCAAAGCTAGGGAGAGTTCTTGCTTGCTTGGATAGGAGCATGCATACGTGTAGAGAAGGAGCATGCTTGTTCTATGCCAAGAGGTTCTGTTGCAAAGGTCTCAAATGAAAATGGGCAAATGATACAGCCCTGAAGGAGGTCACCATGAAGCTGCATCATCACTGCAATAAGCCCATTGCTACTGTGTATGGGGAAGGTTTACTCTGCTGTGGACCCAAAAATCTGACCACTCGAAGCGGAATTTCAGTCATTTTTTCATCTTTGCATCTATTAATTTCCATCCTTGTGGTTTGAACTTTGGATAGTAAAACATTTTTCTGACAGTAAATACCTTATACAGCCCACTTCCTGTTTCTTGTCTGAAAAAAGCCTAAGCATTTGACATCATGCAAAGCTCTCACTCTCATGAGAGTTTGCCAGGAAGGGAGGGGGTGAGTCATAAGAGGGACAATGAGAGCTGCAGAGCTGGGAGGTGTGCCTCTGTGTGTGTACATTCAGGAAGTGAACAGGCAGCAACTTCAGCTAGCCACCGTTAAATGATTACAGCCAGACTAAGTGGAGGGAGATTTCCGCAGCATATTTGGCAGAATCACAGTATATATAAAATATGCAATGTGGTTGGAGGGAAGTTTAAAAATGGCAAAGATGCTATTATTACAAATTATGTGAGCAGACTGAAGTTCCTCTTCAAGGGTATAGTTCCAAAACACTTTTGTTTAAAAGACAGTAGCAGAGCCACAAAAAGGCACCAATGCATTCCTCAACAATACATATAATCATTCAAATACTTCAAAACAAAAGCTTTTACACTCTGCATTATTTGTTACAATTGAATTGATCTGGACAGTAATCCTGAAACAATAGACCGTGGCTAGTTTTTGTTGAACATTTAAATGAAGTTTATAAAAATTTCAACTCACTCAGGGATAGAGTATTCTGCTGCCTTAATTTTGCGAAAGAGTTCTTGAGGTATGCTGTCATAGAAGGGAAACTGACCATACAACATGGTAAAAAGGACTACACCCAAAGCCCACATGTCACTTGGCTTTCCTCGGTAAGGCCGACCTGTGCGTCAATAGAAAGAACAGTTATAATTCTGGTCCAGAAGCAAAATCAAAAACACCTGCGACTAAAAGCAGACAAATAGAAGACAAGTAATCATATCTAGTAATAATGTAAGATGTGGCTCTCCAAAACTGTTTTTTAATAACTTTTAAAAAAATATAGGGTAGATAATAGACAGGATTATATTTTGATACAAGTGCCAACTCTCATCTACTTTCAATATGACCAACAATCCTTCACCTTGGTAGCCTATCTCAAGCAATTCAGCTTTGATACACACCCAAAGCTCTGGCTATCTTCTCCAGGGAAAAACCCTGCTCACCAATTATCACACGGATTTAAATGGGCAGCATGGTTGATGGTTTCACCCACAATGGCCACGCACACCCTGAAAATTAGGATGCAAAGGACTGCTGTAACATGCGATCCAGGATATTTCAGAGACTTTACCCGCTTTTAATGTACTCCAACAAAACCACATTTTTCAAAATGTTGCTTCCCTGCATGGTTTTACCTAAACCACATTTTAAATTGGTTTCTATAGATATTCTGACATTACTGCCCCATGCCTATAAGCACTGTTTTCTAAAAGAAGGTCTAGAGCCTGGACTTCAGCTTTAACCAGTACGTTAAAATAATGTTAAACAGACTAAGAGTGCCAACCTTCACAGTCATAATGTGGAAAGTCTAAATCGGAGAACGAAGAATGCATATTTTTTGGTCACATCCCACCTATCCCCTCCTGGGCCATGTCATACAATCACTTTCTACCTTTTCTGTGAAACTGCATAGGGCTTTGGAATAGAAAAACAGAACTGTGGACCTAAAATCTTTACATGGAGTCATCTAACCCCCACCCCCAAAAATTACCCTACAGCAATCCCTACTCACCATCCAAACCCGTACAAACTCAACTGCTCTGGCAATGCTAGAATGTATTTTGCCCTGCCAAAAAAGCTTTTAGAAAAAAAAAAAAAAAAAAGTAAAATTTATAAGACAACCTTATATTTCTTTTAAAGTAAGAAATGTGTAAGGCAAGTCATAGATGCATTCCTTTCTTGCAACTAGGTTGTACTTAAGCCAATCGATGGATCGTCTTGGGTACAACCAGCCTGCCCATAGACTGATTGAATCTCTGCCGGTCCCTGCTGGACCAGCTGAGATTCGATCCATCTATGGCCAGCTTAACTATCAGGATCCACAGAAGATCTAAAACCTTCATTCTTCCATGCAAAAATTACTCCCAGATAAAAGCAGAAAGCGATGTAAAAATATAAAAGGGCACAGGAGTTGCTTTTACAGTGTTCCTTACCACTAAGTACATCAGGACTAATGTATGCTGGACTTCCCCTCTGATCTTTCAATAGGTCATCTTCACTCACCAAATGTTTCCCAAGGCAGAAATTAGTGATTGTTATTCTATGAGTCCTGGAAGTTGAGCAAACAAAAACACATATGAAAAAGGACTGAAAAAAAACGCAACCACTCAGCACAGGTTTCCTTTAAGGAACACTAAATTCTGGAAAGAGATATCTATATCTAGCCATCCATCTCTATCTCCATTCTATTGAAGTATGTATTTTTAACTCCGAGAAGCATGTTCTATTGCTTTCAGTCTCCTCCAAATTCCCTTTCTGTTGCGGTGATCCAATTTAGAGGGTGGCTACATTCATTAAAGTCCAACTGTAGTAGGAATGTAGACACCCTCACTTGCTCATTCGAGATGGACTATGGGATATTTAGTGTGCACAGAACATTACACGCGACCGCAATGAACATGCACTGCACATTTCAAACAGACAGAAGTGAGTGTGGGGGGGAAGAGAGAAAGGGGGTTTGGTAACATATGGACGATCTTACCTCTATCTCTACCTACCGATCTATATCTAAATCACAAGGAAATTCCTTTGGACACGACTCACCAACGCAAAAAAAAAAAAAA
>BLSH010281356.1:169250-183884 GCA_018402905.1 Glandirana rugosa | reverse complement strand
AATTTGCTAGTGTATTTAAATCCGCTTGTACATACAACACCCCCCCCCCCCCCCTCCACCAGACTGACAATGCTGCTCCCAAAAGTGCCCCTGTGCTCCATCCAGAGTGAGGGCACCAATACAGGTGGTGTGTTACTGGCCAGACCAAGGAGGTCCAATGTAGAAAAAGTCTTCATTGAAAAAGGAAAAAAAAAAAAAAAATTAATAATATTGAAGCATTTATATACAGCAGTGCTGAAGAAAAGATGTCCATCCTCAAGACAAGAAAAAAACAAAAACAACAAACACCTGATGCAGGATGGGAGTAGCAGGTATTATCCTGGGTTGGCCTACAGCTTTTTTTTTTTTGGACAATTCTCCTGTAGGCAACAATATAATCTGAAGTTTAAACCTGTGTCCCTCAATAGCCCCAGATATAACCCCTGACAAGGTTTACTGCTAACCCTTCTCCATCATTCAAAGTCAACATGAATCTAGGCTGAATGGTCCTTCAGTAGGAGCTGACAGCCTTTATATGTTATTAAAGTGGAACTTCACTCTCTCAACATTGACTATTTTTAACCCCTTCCTTACTGGGCGATTTCTGGCACTTCTCTCCTACATGTAAAAATCATAAAATTTTTTTGCTAGAAAATTACTCAGAACCCCCAAACATTATATATGTTTTTTTAGCAGAGACTCTAGGGATAAAATGGCGATCATTGCAACTTTTTATATCACACGATATTTGGCAGGAATTTTTCAAACGCGTTTTTTTTTTGGAAAAGAAACAGTTTAGTGAATTAAAAAAATACAAAACAGTAAAGTTAGCCCAATTTTTTTGTATATTGTAAAAGAGAATGTTACGCCGAGTAAATTGATATCCAATAGGACACGCTTTAAAATTGCGAACACTCGTGGAATTGCGCCAAACTTTGGTACTTAAAAATCTCCATAGGCGATGCTTTAAAATTTTTTTTAGAGGTTACCTGTTAAGAGTTACAGAGAATTGCTGCTCTCGCTCTAACGCACGCAGCGATACCCCACATGTGTGGTTTGAACACCGGTTACATGGGTGGGCGGGGCTTAGGTATGTGTTCGCTTCTTCGCGCAAGCACGCGGGGGCTTTAATTATTTTTTATTATTATTAATTTTACTTTTACACGGTCTCTAATTTTTATTTTATTTTTTAATCACTTTTATTCCTATTACAAGGAATGTAAACATCCCTTGTAATAGGAATGGTGCGTGACAGGTCCTCTTTATGGAAAGATATGGGGTCAATATGACCTCACATCTCTCCTGCAGGCTGAGATTAGAAAAAAAAAATAAAAAAAATCCGATCCCAGCTTTTCCAGGTGTGATCGCGGCTTTGTTTACTAAAGCCGGCCCGGGCGTGATGTCCCCTCCCGCTGCCTATAAGAACGATCAAGCGGCTGAAAGGCCGGAAAGAATGATTAAAATAATAAACACTAAACCATGATGCAGACCTGAAAAATGGCTGATAACAATCCAAGAGTTAGAACAGATGATTTAGAATGGATTGTATTTTAGGAATAAAACAGTGAAACAAGATGTTTTCTGATATGCTGCTATGCTTTTATAATTATATTTTATAGGGACCGTACCAATAAAGATTATGTAATATGAAGTGTGTAGAAATATATATGTGTATATGCCGACGCTGATCCGCCATGGTCAATAGAATTCAATGAATAGATGGGTTTGAAATTCGTGACTATGGGGGAGGCGGGCATAAAAGTGATGCTGCCAGTCCGCGCAGCCAATCACCAGCAGAAGTCTCATGACGAAACGCGTCGTGATTGGACTGCGCGGCATCAATCTTTAGAGGACGTCTGCCGCCCCTCGCCTCTCTGCAGGTCGGAGAGCTTCAGAGAGCGGAGACATCCCCGTTCGGATCAGGCGAAGTAGGACCGCGACAGGTCAGCGCCCGCAACCAAGGACAATTCTTGTTTTTAAGCGAATGATGACTTTATCTGGTAAGAGCACAGTAACCAGTCTTGGGATTTTATTGTAAAACTACATTGATTCATTAAATCTGTTTAAACGTTATCACGCTATGCGAGTCTCTGTTTGCTTTTCCCCTATCTTCCGGGTTCTTTACCGGGATATGCCGAGGAAAGACTCCTGTGGAACACAGAGCCAGTGATTTTAGTGCAAGAGAGCACGTAAGCGCTTTTAGCTAGTGCATGATGAGTGCCTAGCCATAGCTTTTGGTAAGGGTCCATCTATCCACTATTCGAGCACCTGCATGTTAATTCCACGAGGTGATAAGAATAGGACTGAATATCTGTTATCAGAGGACATATATTAAAAGGAAAAAAGGATATGGTCTATTGGAAGAGTGTTTTCCTTCACGGGCACCCACTGTTCTGTTGACTGGACTTTTTACACATATGTTATCATTCATGATTTTATTTGATATCCGTTTATGTTATAATTTTAGGCTTATTACCATCATTAATGCAAGGGTTAACATCCCTGTGAGATTTAATATTCCCTAGCGCCGCTTATGCCATCATATATGCATTTAAAGTTTGTACATTCAACTTGTTAAAGTGGCAGCTGTAGGAGTAGTTTAGTAGTCAGATATTAGTTCATTAACCATAGGCGCGGACTGCGGACACCTGATAAAGGACGGGAGTATATTTTGGTTTTCACTTGTGACGTCAGATAGGAAAGTATATTATGTTTATTTGTTTTAAACTTTTTTTTTTTTTTACATTTCTTCATTTCCTGGTCCGCTGATGACATAAGGCCCAGCCTATAATGCTGGACAAATGTCTGGTAACTAGACCAGGTAGCTGCCTTACAGATCTGATCTGGGGAGGCACCAGCTTTTTCAGCCCATGACGTGGCTAGAGCTCTGGTAGAAAGTGCTTGAACCCCCGGCGGGGGAGGCAGTCCCATTTAGGCCTCCAGAATGGTCGATCTGAGCCACCTTGCAATTGACCCCTTAGAGGCCTGGTGGCATTTCTTGCTACCTGAATATTGGATCAGCAAAGAGTCCGATTTCCTAAAGTCCTTTGTGACTTCTAAATAAATAATGTAACAAAGTTCTTCTCACATCTAAACTGTGAAACGTGTTTTCCTTCTCGTTAGAAGGATTCACACAAAATGTTGGCAAAATAATTTCTTGTCATCGGTTCTGGACTGTCGCTACCTTTGGCAAAAACAAAGAATCTCTTCAAAATAATCCAATCAGGATAAATAGACAAAAAAGGCTTTACTGACAGAGCGTGCATCTCACGGATTCTTCTTGCTGAGGTGATTGCAATCAAGAATACTGTTTTGAACATTAGGTTCCTTAAGGAAGCTTCTTGCAGTGGTTTAAACTGTTCTTTTGTTAGGGCTTGTAGCACAACAGACAAATCCCACTTGGGAAAAAAATTATTAGGCGCAGGCCTGGCTCTTGTGAGTGCCTTAAAGAATCTTGCCACTAAGGGTTCAGGAGCTCTTGGTTTCTCCAAAAACACAGAGTGCGGCAGCTTGTACCTTCAGGGTACTGACCGCTAGACCCTTGTCTGCACCTGCTTGTAGAAACTCCAGTACTGATACTAAGTCTTCCAGGGTTCTAACCTTTAAAACGACACAAAGTGTTGTAGACTTTCCAAATCTTGTTGTAGATGTTTCTAGTAACTTTCTTCCTACTAGAAAGTAGGGTATTTATCAAAAGGTACTGAAAATCCTTTTGCTCTCAACAATTGCTCTTCAGAAACCAAACGGTAAGATTTAGTCTGGCTATGGCTGGATGGCAAACTGGTCCTTGACGAAGAAAGTCCTGTTTGGGTTGAAGCCTCCAACATGGTTTGATCGCCAACTGCAGGATGATGGTAAACCAAGCCCTTTTCGGCCAGAATGGAGCAACTAGAATAACAGACGCTCTCTCCCTCAGTATTTTTCTTAATACAAGAGGTATCAGCTGAAAAGGAGAAAATGCATAGGCTAGCTGAAAGTCCCAAAGATGCGTGAGGGAATCTATGCTTAGCGAATCGCTGTCCCTGCAAAGAGAAGAACTTCGGGAGCAGTGCGTTTTCTTTTGTCGCGAACAAGTCCACTTGAGGAACTCCCCATCGTTCGGTGATTGCAGAAAACACTTCTGGATCCAGGCTCCATTCCGCCTCTTGAATTTTTTGCCTGCTCAGAAAATCTGCCACCTCGTTTAGAGTGCCCTTTAAATGGACTGCTGATAGGGAGAGCAGATGGTGTTCCATGTCCCTCAAGATCTGAAGAGCCCTGCTTCTCCTGCACCCCTGTCTGTTCAGGTAGGCCATGGTCGTGGCGTTGTCTGACAGTATCCTTACGTGGGACTCCTGCAGGCCTGGGGAGAAGGCAGCTAACGCTAAAGCAACTGCCTTTAATTCTCTCCAATTTGAGGACTTTCCTGCCTCTGGCTTGGACCATGCACCTTGTGCTAGGTTCTATCTCCAGTGAGCCCCCCAGCCCCAGCTGCTGGCATCAGTTGTCACTGTTTCGCCGTTTGGCCATGTCCACAGTAAACCCTTGGCAAGATTTTTCTGGTTCCTCCACCACCAACGGGTCCTTTTGACCCTCGAAGGGATTTTTACTTCTACATCTAGGGTGTCTGGATTGTGATTCCAAACCCTTAGAAGGAAATCTTGCAGAGGTCTGAAATGACGGGCCCACCAGACGGCCAGAATTGTTGCTGTTAGGGTTCCCAGGGCTGACATCACCTTTCTGATCATAAATACCTGGTTGGTCTGGAGCATTGCTGCCACACTTTGGACCTTGACCCTTTTTTCTTCTGGTAGATCGACTTTCTGCTCTACTGAGTATCAAGTAACCTAAGCATGTGACCGGTTGAGCTAGATTGAAATTTGACTTCTGTACATTGATAATCCATCCCAATGCCTGTAAATGACTGAGCTTTTGCAAGATCTTCCAGCAATTTTTCCCTGGTAGAGGCAAACAGAAGCAAATCATCCAGGTACGGGATTACGGCCATCCCCTGTAGACGTAGAGGCGTCACCGCTTCTGCTGTAATCTTCGTAAAGATTTGTGGCGCTGCTGAGAGGCCGAAAGGCAGAGCCCTGAATTGAAGATGGAGGATTTCTTTTCCCCCAGTTTACTGCTAATCTCAGGAACTTCTGCGACTGTGGTGCTACTGGCACATGCAGATGTGCATCTCGAAGGTCGATTAATGCCATAAAGCAACCTTTTGTTAACAGACTCTTTACTGTGAAGATTGAGTCCATATGGAACCTCTTGTACTGAACCGATTTGTTTAGATGCTTTAAATTGAGAATAAGTCGGAAAAACTGCCAGATGGCTTCTTCACCAGAAAAATGTGGGAGCTAAATCCCTGATGTTGTTCCCCTGGAGCACCGGAATAGCAACTTTTTGACGCATCGGATCCTTCAACAGGTTCTTCATTGCCAGTGCTTGTGTGGCGTCTCCTGGAAGGCTTGTTACAAAGTATCTTTCTGGTGGTTTTTCAGCAAATTCTATTTTGTACCCTTGGGCTAACATGTCCAGAAGATACTGATTTCCGGACACGCTTGCCTAGTACGGGAGAAAGTTCTGCAGTTTTCCCCCCCACCTGGAGCGACGAGTCACTGCGTCTTGCTGGAGGATTGATCAAAAGGTTTGTTCTTCCCTTTTCCCTCTGTGTTGACCAGTTCCTCTTCTTCTCTTGAGCTTTACCTTGCTCTTGAGTTCTTTGAGGACTAAAAAACTTTTACACTGGTTTTTTCTTTTTTAATCGAGAAGGATTCTTTTTTATCAGCTGTCCTGTCTAAGACAGAGTCTAGATCAGGGCCAAATAAAAGATCTCCTGTAAATGGTAGGGTGCAAGGCTTGCTCTTAGATGATGCACCCCCCCTGCCAGGTCTTCAACCATAGGGCCCTTCTGGCTGAGTTAGCCACATCCGCTGATTTTGCCATCATCCTAATTGACTCTGCAGAGGCGCATGAAATATATGCCACTGCTGCCGAAAGAGTTGTAAAGGAATCAAGGCTCTCTTGCTTAGGAGAATCTGCTAAAATGTGTGACTTTAGCAGATTTATCCAGTATTCCAGGTTTCTGGATATGCATGTAGTAGCCATTGCAGGCTTCAGACTGTTCATATTAGACTGCCAGGCTCTCTTGAGCAATTGGTCTATTCTTTTATCAATGGGTTCCTTGAGAAAACCCATATCCTCAAATGCCAGGTCTGTGTACCTGGACACTTGTGAAAAAGCCGCATCCAGCCTAGGGACCTTGTTCCAGACAGCTGATGGGTCTTCGTCAAAAGGAAAAACGCCTTTTATGTGCTTTGGGAAAGGATGGCTTCCTTTCTGGTTCGGCCCATTCTTTTTTAATAGAGACAAGAAGATTTTTTGAATGGAGTACTGGGCTAAGCCTGAGTGAATATATAGAAAGCTGCCAAACAATGACCAAACTAGTCGTGATATGTGTAAAAGGTAGGGGTTGGCGCTAATCAGAAACGTTAAATGATAAGAATCACAAAGCGAATAAATCCTGGTTATATGGTACAGTAACCCCTACCTTTTACACATTCTTTTTTAATGGCCTCTGAAATCACCTGGTGCACTGGGAAGGTACGACTTTTAGGCTCACAAAGCCCTTCGTACATACGGTCATGGAGAGATAAAGGTCTTTCTCCTCTCCCACTAGGCCCAATGTATCATGCACAGTTTTCAACAGAGCATCCACCTGCTCTAACATAAGCTTATATCTTGAGGGTTTGGTGTCTGACCCCGTCCTCCTCTTTCTCAGAGTAGTCTCCAGAATGAGAGGAAGATAAGCCCCCAGGGGTAGGAGAACCCTCTTCAGTCTCTACCGCTGGGATTAAGCTCTGAGAGGAACCAGAGGTTGATGGCTGGCTTTTAGATGGCCCTGAATGCAAGCAGCGGAAGGACTGAATAGTAGCGTCCAACTCCTTTTTGACTGATGCGATTATATTGCTGCCAGCGGAAGAGGCTTCTTCTTTAACCAATGCATCAATACTTAATTGGCATAAAGCTTTCTTCCATCTCTCAGGCAACTTGGCTTTGCATGATGGACACTTCCTTTTAGTTGGTTGGTCAGAGCTCTTAGCCTGCCAAAAGAAAGAGAAAAAGGATACAGACCCCTGTAGTAAGTCAGCCAACCTCTAAAACAGGCTCACCCTAGGTGCACAGTAAAGTAACCTCACCACTTTATGTGCCCTGACAGGCCCCCGCCACACGGGGGGAAAAAGTGAAAGAGATAAAGGCAATACAGAGTTTTAGGGGCTCTCCACCCCTCTTACCTGAGCCTTACTGGTGCCTGTGCCTGCCCCACAAGCCGACACTGCTGACTCCATTGCAGACCTGGCGTCCACCTGTGGCCGAAAACACCGGTTCCGGACTCCCAAGCGCCGCTGCGCCAGACTGGAACCGGAAATAAGCACCAGCACCACTCCTCCCCCCTGCGTACTGGCGGCGTTTTGACGCTGCGCGCTCGCTTTGCAGCACCGCCCCCTTTCTGGTTACCTCACTTCCGGCGGGGCTGAATCTCCATCAGCCATCCACAAGATGGCGGCGGCTCCTGATGGTGCAAAAATTCAAAAACAAAATGTGGCCGTCCTACCGCCGCCTAGAGCTGCATCCACAGAGCGACACTCCGTCCCCGCGAGTATAAGAATGGGAGAAGGAGCCCACCTCAGCCTGCCTGCGCAGCGGTGTGGGAGGGTGGACTCAAGAAAAAAGGCAAGGTAAAATGGGGGAGCCCTGGTCTCTCAGGACAGCACCTTAAAGACCTGACCCCTTTCTTTAGGTGTTCCCTTGCCGGAGGAAAAACAAAAATTGATGGGAATGTGGAGATGCCTCCTTTTAAAAAGGTGGAAGTGGGCGTTTCCTGGATTTCGAGGGAGGAGCCATCTCTCAAGGTGCTGTCCTGAAAGACGCTTAGGGGAAAAAAAGGGTTTCGGTCCGTCTCTCCATAGGAGGAAAATGGAGCATCCGTTCAGGTCCGCCTGCAAAACTGACAGGCAGACCTGAACAGTCCATACATGTTAAAGGACCCTTAAGGTTTGAACATGCACTACAGACGGACACAGATTTACCCATTGGTTTTACTTATAAAAGATGTTCTAGATCACAAATTTTAGTATACACAAAAAATATTGCTTTTGACAAAACAGAATTTATTACCAACATTAAATTTCATTTTTTCCCCCCTTTCCACAGCTTTGTAGATGCCCTCTACTTATTCTTATGTGGTAGTGCAGTGTTAATTTTGACGGCAAAATTTCAATTTAGTTTTAGTCAGTGTCATTTAAATAAAATGCCATGCAGCGGGTAACTGGTTTTGACAGTTTGGAAGTTTTCCCCTCCCCCTTCCTCCCCACAGTCTTTTAGAACACTTTACAGGTGCCAGAAGACTATGGGACAGTGGGCACCCAAGCTTGAGATGCTGGCGTTGGGTGAGTACATCGCAGGATCCTGCTGACAGAGGAGTGTCTGTTTATTAAAAGTCAGCAGCTGTCTATTAAGTTGTAGAATTCTAACAGGGAAGGAACTTTTTTTTTTTTTTTTTAGCGGCTTTTCGGAACTTGAAGCCAATTTTCTTTCAATTTTGTTAAATGTACGTTTAGTAAATTTTTTGTGTATACATGCGTGGGAGATATACATGGTTGTATTAGAGACATACATTGGAAGCACTATTATTCAGACTGAACAGGCTGTACTCTTGGAGATGAATCATCCTGATTAAGCCAATCGTTTCATGCATAAGCCCACGCTACTCTATGGGGAACACACAGTAGCACATCAGTGCAGTAAACAGCTCTTATTTTACTTCTTTTCAATTTAACACAACTGGAAAACAATATTTCTACATCTAAAAAGGAGGGTTATGAAGAAAAAAACAAAAAAAAAAACCACACACTGAAAAGGATCCCTGCATTGTATTACATCACAAAAGCAAAATGTACATATGAGGATGTTACTGTAAGAAGAAGCGGCATCACTAACAAAAGTGGATGCAAAAGTCTACACAATACTTGGTCATGTTTTGCAGAAATCTGTAACAGCTTAGCAAAATTTATAAGCCAAGGGCCATTTTAGGAAGCAAGTTGCTTCACTGTTTATGATATATAATGGTCCACAATCAACTGCCAGCTTTCATTTTTTGAGGGCATAAGTTACTCATCTGGCTTGTCCAGTGCTAAAATAAAAGCTTACCAAAAGACGTGCAACAGCTCTATATGAAATAGGAGCAGCCTTCTACATGCATGCATTTGCAGGAAACAATTTACAAAGTCAGTTGCAATGCACCCTCTAGTACAGGGTTTTTAAACCAGGGTGCAATGGTAACAGGCCAGTCCGAGTGCTACCCTGTGTTAACTCCCATGCACTGCGAGGAGAGGGCTCACAGATCACACCTCCTCCCAGCTCTCTCCTCCCTGCAGCTCTTTCAACTATTGTCGTAAAAATTGAAAGTTGCTAAGGTGTCGAGTGGCACCTCAGCTTTCAGTTTTGCCAGCAATAGTTGCAATCGCTGCAGGAAGGAGGAGAGAGTTGTACCCCTTCCGTGCATGGGAGTGAACACATCCCAACGTGCAGTACCAAGGATGTGTGTGAGCCGCTCAGGCTGTACGGGAATGAAGTCTGGTGTCCATCGCTGCCTATGCTCCAGGCAATGGTAGAGTGACTAGGTGTCCTGGGAGCCACACACCAAGTCAATACTTGCTGTATGATCGTGAATGGTGGCCTCAGCCTGGACTTCCCTAAAGATAGTGTGATTACTGCCCCTATCGGGTGGAATGGAGAGAGCACAGCCCACACCTCCTCCCAGCTCTCTCCCTACTCCTGTATCAATGAGAGACAAATTTGTGCTGGGGGGGTTGTTTGGAAATGGGAGGTTGTGCTATGAGGGCGGACTTTGGGAGGTTCGTGCTAGGAGGAGAGATTTGGGAGCAGGGGTTTGTGCCAGGAGGGGGAGAAGTACAATCCAAGATCACTGAACTCGTTTTCACAGGCTACATTTTAGGACTTGTTCACACCTGGTATAGTGCAGCAGTGCGAAATTGCATGTTTTCCCTGTACCACAAAAAAAATGTGCTGCCCTTTACAGTTCTGCATGGGTGCCATTAATTCTTAACCACTTGCCGACCATGTCATGTAGAAACACGGCTGAAAGGTGAATCCATTGTTCTGGAAGGGCGTACTATAACATCCTTCCAGAATCGGGCACGGTAAATGGCTGCTCGCAGTGGCCGTTTACCACCCGATTGCTCCGTCAAATGACGGAGCGGTCAGATGTAAAACAAGCCGGCAGATAACCTGCTTGTCTCTCCCCTCCAATCGATGCAGTGTGAGGAGAGGGGGAGAGATCAGAAGCAGCTGTGCTGTGGGCAGGATCTGTAGTGCCCCACAGCACTGCTATGTGTCAGTCTGCACCCCCATCCACACTCATCCATGCATCCGTGCTCACACATGCCTCCGTGCTCAGCCATGTCCATCCATAGCTCATCCACCCCCATCAGTGCTCATTTATGCCACATTCATGCTCATCCATACCACATCAGTTCTCATCTGACACATTCATGCCACTACAGTGCCTCACAAATGGTGTAATAGGTAGTCCAATTAGATTTTAAATTAAAAAAAAAAAAAAAAAAGTTTTCATTTTCTTTCCACATTTTCCAAAAACTTGTGGAAAAAAAACCCATGTTCAAAAGACTCATCATGCCTTATTAGAATATACGTTGGGGTGTTTGCTTTCCAAAATGGAGTCTTTTTTAGGCATTTCCATTGTCCTGGTGCGCCAGGACCTTCAAAAGTGTAAGAGGTAGTCAAGAAATGAGATGTGTAATTTATGCTCCTAGAATGCCTGATGGTACTTCCTGCATGTTGGGCCTCTGTATGTGACCAGGCTGTGAAAATGTCCCACACATGTGGTATCTCCATACTCAGGAGGAGTAGTGGAATGTGTTTTGGGGTGTAATTTATGGTATGCATATGCTGCATGTGAGAAATAACCTGTTAATATGACAATTTTGTGGGGGAAAAAAAAAAAAACAAAAAAAAAAAAAACAAAAAAAAAAAAAAAAAAAAAAAAAAAAAAAAAAAAACACACACCATTTTGCAAAGAATTGTGGGAAAAAATTACAACTTCAAAAACAAAAAACAAAAAACTCGCCATGCCACTTACTAAGTACTTTGTACTGTCTACTTTCCAGAAAGGAGTAATTGGGGGGGTATTTGTATTTTCCTGGCTTGTTAGGGTCTCAAGAAATGAGATAGGCCATCAGTACATCAGGTGTGATCAATTTATAGGCACCATAGATTGTAGACTATACCTTTAACAAAGGCCAAATCTGCACTAATTTGGGTTATTTTTACCAAAGATATGTAGCAGTGTAAATTTTGGCCAAAATTTATGAAGAAAAATTACTCATTTGAAAATTTTGTAAAAGAATTTAAAAAATGCATTTTTCTTTTTCTGTTATAAAATTCTGCAGTCTTTTTCCATTTATAGTGCAAAAAATAAAAACCCCAATGGTGATTAAATACCACCAAAAGAAAGCTCTATAGGTGTGGAAAAAAAGACAAGACAAAAATTTCATATGGATACAGTGTTGCATGATGCATGACTGAGTAATTGTCTTTCAAAATGTGAGCACTGAAAGCTGAAAATTGGTCTGGTTAGAAAGGGGGTTTAATTGCCCAGTGGTCAAGTGGTTAATGACACCGCACGCATTTTGCAAATGTGCATAAGTTAACACCCATTACAAAATGTGACATGCAAAAAAGCGCACGCTCAGAAACACCTCCTAGTGTGAACGAGCCCTCAGACTGGCGTGTTGAAGGGCTGTGCACAATTCTAAAGGGTGCCTTGACCAAAAAAAAAAAAACACATCCCACACACACTGTTATAACATGCACTTCACAGCTTTGCATGCCTGCGGTGTCCTAGGACAGAGATCCAACTTCTTTAGCATAGCTCCTCTTCTACTGTCACTACTACTACACATAGTAAAAAAAATAAAAAAATAAAAAATAAAAAAAAAAAAATAAAAAAAATAAAAAATAAAATCATAGGGCATAGCTTGAATTAATACGAATCATGGTGAAAATAGGAAGACTACTAACTCAAGCATATATAAAAGTCATGACAAAATTAAAATGGTCATATTTGCTTATATATTATGTGGACGGTGAAATGACAGAAATGAAGCCATTCTGTTCAAAATTACGCATGGTACAATTTTTACTATGGGAGACATTTCTCAACTTGGTTTGTTGATTGCTTACCTCTTGTTGAGCACCATATTTCCCAGTTTCAAGTCTCTATGAACAATATTTTTCTAAAAAAAAAAATAAAAAAAAAATAAAAAACACATTAGAAAGGAAGATTCTATTATTACAGTGGTCCAACAATACTGACCGCATCAAAAATCATTGCTATACAATCCAGATCTTTGAAATAATAATTTGTACATTCTAATGTAGGAGGTTACATCTTGCCTTTGAAACGATACCTTAAGTTAATACTATGTTCAGGTCTGTTACACTGACTGCATGCCAAGGTCAGTTACTTCTAGGTTTTTTGTAACAGGATAACTGTAGTAGATCAAGCTCAAGGTCATGAACGTGATAATGTACGGGCAAGAATGCAGCACTCCCAGTATGCAATTAGTGTGTATCCTAACCGGCTCTGACTGGGACCACAAACACCTCTGCCACTTTTACTGGTGTAAAAGAACATTAAAATGAATGTTAGCCAGCTACATGTGAGGAGTACAGGGCTTGAGCTCCGTCTGCAGATCCGACATCCTGCTTTGATCCTGGTAGCAGACAGCCAAATCCTGCACACAGCCGAGGGAGCATGAGCGACAGGAACCTGCCGGTGTCAAAGGAGATGGTGAAATACGGACCCCCTCTGCCGAAAACACTGGAGGACCGGCTGGCCCGCTTTGCTTGGGGATCCTAAGATGGTACCCGGAACAGCCGCCGCTGATGCGAACGGACCCCGCTGCCCAGTCTGTCTTCGCGGCAAGTGCGCCTGAGTGGGTGAGTCCCAGACTCGATAGGGTCCGAGAGAGAAGCAGGGGGGGGGGGGGAGAACCTTGGACAGGTGGGATATCTGCAGGGGGAATGAGGACTTTAGAGCTGCAGAGGCCGTGGGGGGAGGAACCGCCCCTTAAACAGATTATGGCAGCCATAAAAAGGGATGTCAGACAAAACTCACTGACCACTTTGAAAAGCTCAAACTGGAGTTTTCTTTTCTGAAGCATGACATGCTGAAGCTTAAAGAAAAGACCATGGTGGCTGATGGTCATATTACTTCTCTGGAGGAGGTGGTTAGACCTATTGATTTTGCGGTACAGGTGGCAAAAAAAAAAAAAAAAAAAAACTGTCTGAACATACTTTAAAAATGGAGGACCGTATGAGAAGGAATAACATCCGCCTAGCGGGCTTGCCAGAAGGAGCGGAGGGGAAATGCCCTGGAAAGATGGCTTTCAGATAACATTGCCTCTGAAACTTTTACCAAGCTATTTGCTGTTGAACGGTCTCGTAAGGTACCGGGCAGGGCACCACCAAAAGGTGCAGTGCCCCATCCTATGATAGTGAAGATCCTGCATTTCCGGGACCAAAATTTTCTGAATACTGCCAGGAAGGGCCCGGATCTGAAGTTTAATAGATGCGGGATTTCTATATATCCTGACTTTTTGGTCACCACCCAGAAGCAGAGAGCAAGTTTTCAGCCTGTGAAGAAACGTCTTTGGGATCTTAATATGATTTACAGTATGCGCTAGCCAACCAAGCTGCGCATGGATAATGGCAAAGTGCATTTTTTTTTTTTACAACACCCGCGGAGGCTTCTGGGTGGTTGGATGCTCGTGGCCGGCCAAGGGCTGGGGGATCTCCTCGTCCCCCTAGCAAAAATTATACTAGGCTATCCCCAGTCAGGATGTGAACTTATTTGGGGGGGGGGGGGGTGGGGGAGGCACTACCCTTTTGATTGATAGAGGGTCTGTTCATACTGCTGTTAATGCACTTCTTTCTCCGGGGACTGGAATATTTGCAAAAACTGTGAGGCTATATCCCAGTTCTCACCCTTTGTTCTTTCTATCTATCTATATTTTATGGGGGGGGGTTCTCCTTGGAAAACTGTGGATCTGTGAATACAAGTTCTGTTTGCTGCCAGGCACTTTGATTAAACTAACTCTTTTTGTTGAATTTTCATCTGGACCTTTTTTTTCCCCTAATGGATAGGCGTGGTTCCTTGCGAAAGTGGGGGCCTGTGCAGTGCTCCTGGGCCTCGCGCTCGCTTTTCTCCAAGTTTCAGAGTTACGGGATCAGAGCACTTAGCAAGCTGGGGCTGGGTGCATTTATGTTCTTTTCTTGGACACAATCATTTTTTCACCTGGACATTCTGGACCTTGGGAGCCGGGGCTATTGGATTATAAGGGGCTGCCTAATTCTATGGAGGGCTGGTTGTTGGTGAGGGAGCTCTGGGGCACTGGATGTCCACCTCCTCAGTTTTGAGGAGGGAAGGACTCGAGTTTGGGGGATCACAGATTGCTACAATGGCGGTTGGTCTTAGAATAGTGTCCTGAAATGTACGGGGCCTCCTTAGTATTTGATTATCAAAAAATATATATATATATATATATATTAGTTTATGATTCCTCCGGGGCA